>JAODAL010013326.1:0-91793 GCA_025379985.1 Phyllomedusa bahiana | reverse complement strand
TAAGGGCCTTATGGGGGGAAATTAAACTGCCTGGGAGACATATACTGCCTAACAGCCTATGGGGGACATAAATTGCCTATACATGCCTATAACCTGCCTATGGGGGACATTAAACTGCCTATACCAGCCAATATCTGCCTATGGGGGACATTAAACTGCCTATATCTGCCTATGGGGGACATTAAACTGCCTATACCTGCTTATATCTGCCTATGGGGGACATTAAACTGCCTATACCTGCCTATGGGGGAAATTAAACTGCCTATGTAATTGTATTGGTAACTATTTTTATTTTTAAAATTCACCAGTAGCCGCTGCATTTTCCATCCTAGGCTTATATTCGAGTGAATAAGCTTTCCCAGTTTTTGTGGCAAAAGTAGGTGCCTAGGCTTATGTTCGGGTCGGCTTATACTCGAGGAGTATATACGGTAACTTGTTCCATAATAAACAAGCTCCCATATTTTCACTGTGCAACAAATGATGGGGTGCCTTTTCTTTTTTTACCCCTTGTGTACATTAAAAATTTTGAGGTACAACTACATGTTAATGGAATTTTTTTTTTTTTTTTGCAATTTGCATGACCAAATGGTGAAAAAACAGTAATATACTAGTGGAGTTAAACACTCCCACATGAATTTCTGGAAGGGTGTGGTTTAAAAAATAGGTTGGCTTCTCAGGGGTTTGCACTGTGCTTGTATCTCTCAAAGGCTTTGCAAATGAGTCATGCTGTGTGAACTATTCCTATAAAATTTGTACTTGTAGTCAAATTGCAGTCCTTTCCTTCTGATCCCTGCCATACGCGCAAACAACAGTTTATGATCATATATGGAGTATTTTGGTACTTTAGTATTCCTTATAAAATTTTAGAACTAAAGCTGTGCCTTACTGTTAACCTGCATATACTTTCATGAGTTCTATGAGGTGTAGCTTCTAAAATAATTTTTATTCGTAGTATTTTTTTTATATTTTAGCACCTATAGAACCCTTCAAACCTGAAATAGTGCCTGAAAAACATCCTAAAAAAGGAGGCCCCACAATCTTCAAAGGTGCATCATCATATTTGAGGTCTGTGCTTGAATCAACTGGCATACTAGGAGCACATATGGTTTAGTTCTAAAAACTACTTAATCATATCAATAAAAATGTGTGTTTCTCTTTTAACTAATATGCAATTAAATTAGAAATCTGAAAAAAGAAATCCATTTTTATTTAGATTTTTTCCTGTTTTCTTTCATTCCTTTCAAACACCTAACACACTTCGTAAATTTTGTTGTGAATACTTTGAAGGTGCAGTTTTTAAAATGGGGTGACTAATAGGGTATGTTTACACGAAGTCTTGCAGGCTTATAGTGGCACGTACTATGCATGGTGCCCCCACTGACACTCAATTTCCCCGGCATGTAAGTGCTGGAAAGAAGTGACATTTGAAGTGCAGGGAATACGCTTTAAAATAATAGCACTCAACTAGTGCTGTGATTTTACCGTATTGGCAGGGTGTACTTCGGGTGTATTTCAGCGAAATTAAGCGCTGAAGAACGCTCCCCAAATACGCCGTGTGAATATACCTATACGGTTTTTTAACCTACAAGCCCCTCAAGGTCTTGATGTTCCTAAGAAAAAATTTGTGTTGGAAATTTAAAACAAAATTGCTGCTTAACCTTTAAGCCTTCTATTATCCCCGAAAAAGTACAAAAAATATGTAACAAAGCATGACAACAGAAAGTAGACATATGGTAGATGTTAAATATTGAATCAATTGTAGTAATCCCTCTTTTACAGCGGGATAGAGCCACCCCCATCCCGCCTGTTTACCCTTGGGGGGGGGCCCCGATAATAACAGGGAAAAGGTTTCCCATCCTGGGTTTTTGAGCGTTTATTATCGACAAAGTTAAAACGGCACATTTTTTTTTTGTTGATCGAAATTTTTAGATCATGCGATAATTTAGTTAAAAATCTGTGATTATTAAGATCGCGAAATTTTCGGCGCTTCCTGTCTTTTGGGCGGCTAGAAAATAGCAAAGATAGAGCGGGGGTGAGATGTGTGTGGAGTCTGACTGGAGTGAAAGGTTGCGTTTGGCGGGGAAAAAATCAATGACCTCGTTTTACATAGAACACCCTTTTTCCTTTTCACCCCTCAGTGTCTTCAGCATTCAGACAGTGGGCCCGTGGCTTGCTTGTGCCCAAAACTCAGCAAAATAATTTTTTCTTCACGAAAAAAGTTACGTTACTGTGATCCTTAAATTAGTTGATTAGAGATTGGAAGATTTAGGTTTTGGGTAAAATTTTAAAGGAATTACGCTGAAAAGGGAAAGGGGGGAGGGAGGGGGGCCCCCCGGGCGAAACAGAAAACTTAAAAAGAAAGGGATAAAGTTCACCAAGACAGTTTGCATTGCACTGAAATAGCTTTATTATTAACAGTTTTCTATTGAAAATTTTGGATATTGGGCACCCTGAATTTTTTGGGGAAAAACCCATTTTTTTCTGTAATGCAGGCCCTTTTGTTTTAAATCAAAAACCCCTTTAAAACATATACATTTCAGACAGGTGTTTATTTCAATTTTGCCCATTCCACCTTTGTTTATATATCACCTTGCAAAAATTAAAAACCCGCAATTTTGTAGTCAGACGGTTGTAGTGCCAAAAAAAACCTTGATAAACCCAATAAAATTTAATACGGTTTTTTGACTTTGGGCACACAGCTTTGTTCATTAGGCACTTGCACTTAAAGTGAATTTAAGCAATTTTGTAGGGCACCCCAGGGAAATTTAAAGGTGCCCAAAAAACCCTTTTATTATCCGTTTTCATTTTAGAACGTGTTTTTTGACTTTTTGGGGCATAAACTTTTTTTCATTTAGGGCCCCTTCACTTAAATGTGAATACGCAATTTTGTAAATCCCAAGGTGAATTGATAGTGAAAAAAAAATAACTTTTTTATTATTGAATACTTACAGATAGGTGTTTTTCACTTTGGGCACTACGCTTTTTTTCTTGAGGACTTTAATTAAATGGAAACAGCAATTTTGTATTAAACCCCAAAGGGGAATTTATAGGTGCCAAAAAATACCTTTTTTTTATCCAATACATTAAAAAGGGTTTTTTTTTTTCTTTTGGCCACTAAGCTTTGTTTATTGAGGAAAATTGCACTTAAAAGGAAAATGCAATTTTGTAGTCACCAAGGTGAATTGATAGGTGCAAAATTTCCCCTTTTTTATCCGAAAAACTTACAGATAGTGTTTTTTTGCCCTTTTGGGGCCTACCTTTTTTCATTGAGGCCTTGCACTTAAATGTGAATAAAGCAATTTTGTGTACCACAGGTGAAATTGAAAAGGGCCAAAAATACCTTGATTATCCCAATCATTACGAAGGTGTTTTTTCACTTTGGCACTACAGCTTTGTTCATTTTAGGCCTTTCACTTAAAATTTAATACGCAATTTTTTTAGTCACCACAGGTGAATTTATAGGGGGCCAAAAAATAACTTTTTATCCGAAAACATTAAGTAGGGGTTTTTTCCTTTTTGGGGACTACAGCTTTGTTCTTGAGGCACCCTTTCACTTAAATGTGAATCAGCAATTTTTTAGTCCCACAGGTGAATTGGGGGTGCCAAAAATACCCTTTTATTATCCCAATACATTTCAGAACGTGTTTTTTGACTTGGTGCACTAAACTTTTTTCATTGGGACCTTGCATTAAATGTGAATCTGAATTTTTGTAGTACCACAGGTGAATTGATAGGTGCCAAAAAAAAATTTTATTATCCGAATACATTCAGATAGGTGTTTTTTACTTTGGCGCACTACGCTTTGTTCTTTGGGACCTTGCACTTAAATGTAAAACTGCAATTTTTATCACCCCCAGGTGAAATTTATAGGTTCCAAAAAATCCTTTTTTTTATCCGAAACAATACAGATGGTTTTTTTGATTTGGGCACACAGCTTTGTTTTGAGGCCTTTTCCTTAAATGTGAATACAGCAATTTTTGTAGTACCACAGGTGAATGAATGGGCCAAAAAAACCTTGTATTATCCGAATACATTAAGATGTGTTTTTTGACTTTGGCCATACGCTTTGTTTTGAGGCACCTTGCAATTAAATGTGAATACAGCAAATTTTTTAGCCCACAGGTGAAAATTTAAAGGTGCCAAAAAAACCTTTTATTATCGAAAAAATTTTAATTTGTGTTTTTGCTTTGCTGACTCGTTTGTTATTGAGGCATGACTTTAAAAGTGAATACTGCAATTTTGTAGTCACACAGGTAATTGATAGGGCCCAAAAAATAACTTTTTTATCCAATACATTACAGATGGGTTTTTTCCTTTTGGGGCACACAGCTTTGTTCTTGGGCCCTTGCCCTTAAATGGAATACAGCAAATTTTTTAGTCACCACAGGTGAAATTTAAAGGTGCCAAAAATACCTTTTATTATCCGAATACATTTCAGATAGTGTTTTTTCACTTTGGGCAGGCCCGCTTTTTTTGTAGATTGCTTTTTCAGTTAAATTTGAATACAGCAATTTTGTATCACCAAGGTAATTTTAGGTGCCAAAATACCTTTTTTTTCCCAATACATTTCAGTACGTGTTTTTTCACTTTGGGAGGCCAGCTTTGTTGAAGATTAAAATTTTGCAGTTATATTTGAATCCGCAATTTTTTGTACCACGGGAATTGATAGGTGCCAAAAAACCTTTTTATTCCCAAAACATTTCAGATACGTGTTTTTTTTACTTTGGCGGGCAGGCCAGCTTTTTTGATAGATCTATTTTCAGTTATATTTGAATCCCCGCAATTTTTTTTTATTTGAGGGTTTTAGAATAGCTGTGATTTGCCCTCTTTTAAAAAAGAGACTTTTCCAAAATTCTTCCATACCTTTTCAAATTTTTATATTTCTGAACATGGAGCGAAATTCAGGTGGGAAGCGAGCAAAAAGGGGGGGAGGACATGGAGGTAGAGGTACGAGAGAATGTGTCCTTCAGTGCTGGCGACAACAGCTTCCGGGTCGTTTTTGAGGACGTCGGCCTGTCATCGGGGGTCAGGGCCCTGTGATTCGTAAGAACAGCGTCGCCAATTGCCTTCGGGGTTAATGAACCCTGCATCCAGAGTCTTACCTCTCGCCCTCCCAGTCAGGGCCCCACAAATGTGTCACAGCTTTCACCAGACCCCAAATAAAAGCAGCCCAAATGTAAACTCGTGTACCCCCCCCGGGATAATATTTTCTAAAAGCCTCTTTGATGACAAAATGCGGGGGGGTCAGAAGGATTTTTAAAAGATCAAGAGGCCAAAGAGGATGATTTTCTCTGTCGACGCCTTACTGTGCCATAGGGGGAGAAGGAGCCGGTCAATCGGAAAAAACCCCGGGCAGTGGGCAAGCCTTGCAGTCCTCTTGTGGTACCCCGCAGCCCCTGGATGCAGAATGTCAGGACGACAAAGTCACCTTGTTGATGATGTGATAAAGAGACATGCGGACCCCAAGTGGTTTTTTCGCAGAATTTGCTTGCGGCGCTTATATGGAGAGGAGGAAGCGAGGGGTAGTGTCAGTACGGGTTCCCCCTCAAAAGGGAGAGGGCGGTCGCAAAAGTCCGTGATATGATTCCCCCAGCCCCGGCAGCGCAAACCCGGCTCCTGCTTTCGCCGAAAAAAAAGGGTCCGGGCCCTCTAAACCTGGCCTTCTTTGAGCACCCTCTGTTCACCAGCGAGGCATATGGCTTTCCCGTAAACGCATAAGTAGGCAAAAACCTTAGGTGGTTAAAAACCCCCAAATGTTAGTCACATGCAGCGAATGCATGAGTTAAAATGGAGGAACATTTGGCAAGAAAGGGCCAACCAAACGCGGGCCCCCAAACCACTGTCACCCCTCTGTTCCCCCTCCTCTCGGCCCCAAAGCTTTCCCTCGCGCCCATTTCCCAGACTCTGATAGGGATAGCCTCCGTTCAGCCTCCACGTCGCCCGGTACCAGGGCACCCCAGAACCCCTCCTCCCCCTTCCCCTTCCGCCTTTGCGCCCTGCACGCCGTAAGGGGCCCCAGTCTAGCACCACCCTTCTGTCCCCAGGTTTGGGAGCAGAAGAAACACTTAACCCCAAACCTCCAAACCAAAAATCAGAATGCGGCTTTCCCCCGGCTTTTGGCCTTAAAAAAGTTCCCTTTTCCCGTCTGGTGGACACAGAGGGGTTCCCGCCATTTCATGGCCTTGCCTTCCCCCCCAATCCAGTGCGAGCAGATTTCTTTGCCAGAAAAGCCGTCCTGTCCTGGCCCCCCCCGGTCATCAAAAAATTTCAAGCGCGTGTCTGTTTGTGGGGGAAAGCCCATCTGCCCCGAACATGGATTGTAAGCACGGCCAAGGCGCTATATCTCTGCGAAGCTCACGGGGGGTGGTTGTTTGGGGGTGGGGGTGGCTCCGGTCGGGCGCGCTCTTAAAACCGGGGATGGTGCAGGGTTCTTTCCCCCGGGTCCTCGGGTGGTCACGTGCCCAGAGAAACCAGGCCGTTTTAAAATTAATCTGTTTGGGCCCGTCCACCAAAAGGTCAGGAGCTGGGGCGGCTTCCGCAACAACCCCCCCCCGGCCCTGGGGGGCCAAGCCTTGTGCCGGCAAGGGGGTGAGTAAAGGGCGAATTTTGGGGCCCGCCTTAAGATCGGTAGGTGGGCCTCCCTTGCCTGGAATGTATGAACCTTGTCGTCCCGAAATTTCTAAAGAGTACGGGTTGGATGCCCGCGAGGAAGGCTCGAAGTCTAAAATTCGACTTCCCCCTTTGCACCCTGTTGTCCCCCCTGGCTGCGTTGCAGGTCAGCTGGCCCCCGTAACTGTCTATTTTTGTCGTGGGGAAAAGCTGGAATTCCCCCTCCCCATGCTCCGCGATTGTGCAGCAGCGAATGCCATTACGCAGTTGAATGAACATGGCCCGACAAGAGCGGTGCGGACCCCGGGGGTTGAGCCAAAGAGAGTGGAGGCAGGGAAAGAGCTCTGCCCATCCCTTTCCGTTTTTAAAAAGCCCCCAAAATGGTCAGTGGGGACAATGCCCTTTCGCATGAGCATTGTGGGGATCTTGTTTGGACGATCGTTGGGCACTCTGAAACAACAGGTACGCCAGCGCGGAGGAGGAGACGGACCAGATGCGGACACGGGCCTTTCTCTCCCTCAAATCCACAAAGGCCCCACAGTTTTCCAATTTCACGGTTTCATTAGGGGAGTGGTTCGGGGTCGGGGCTGGCAAGGGGGCAATCAGCTCTCAGGGTGCATTTCAGGGAAGTCAGGGTGTGTTTAAGCTTTTGGGAGGAGCGGAGGAGGAGGTTTTCCCAGACATGAGTTCGAGTCCCTGTTGGAAAAGGGTTGTGCGAATTTTAGGCGGAGGAAGAAAATGGGAAGAAGTTTGCTAGTGCCCTCGACCCAGAGGTTGGGAAATCAAGGCTCCCCTCTCACATGAGTGCTTGGATTTTCCATTTCCCCCAACTTTATCCTCGCATTAAGGCCTAAAATGAAAAAACAGTTACTGGGGGCCACCCCTGGGGTCCCCGGTACAAAACAAAACTCAGACTTTCTTCCACCCCCCAAAAAAAAGAGTAAAAAAGCAGGAAATGGGACCCTTTCTGATTTATCAACGAGACATCTTTCGTCTGCTTAGTTCCCCCAAAAGTCCGGTGGAACAAATCAGCGAAGTGACAGCGTAGGTGCCGAGTAGCCGTAGCGGCGCAGCAGCAGCAGGGAAGGTGGAGAGCTAATGGGTGACCCCTGGAAAATTTTTTTTACCACCCCACCAAGCAGCAATGCAGGGACACATCCAAAACCAGAGATCAGCTTAAAATTGGTGCACGACATTGCGGGCTAAAACCCATGTTTTTGGATGTGTTCCGGACCCAATAGACTTCTGGGTATCCAAAATGGACGAATGGCCGAGCTCGCTCACCACAGCATAGAGGTGTTGTCCTGCCCAGGAGCCAGCGTCATATCTGAGCGGACCTTCAGCACAGCTGGAGGAGTCATTACAGACAAACGCATCCGGCTTTCCACAGATAATGTGGATCGTTTGACTTTCATCAAGATGAATCAGGCATGGATCTCTGATGATGTTGTGGCCCCAATTGCCGAGGTCACCGATTAGTTGCCGGTCTACTTCACATTCCTCTTCAAACAGAAATGGTCCTCTTGAAAAATGTTTTTTAAAATGATAATTTCTTACTGCAATTTTTATTCTCTTTTCCCAACAGTTCATTTTCTGGTTTTGCTGTGAGGAGACTGTAAAAGACAGCAAGGTTTCATGACAACACCGTATTCCATTTACTCACTGTGAAGAAAATTTACTCAAAATGACAGACCTCTCTCCAACCTAATCTAGTCAGAACACAGCTTCCCCCACCACAGGACAAGCTCAATTTACATGTTAATCAGCACAGCTCTCTTCCCCAATGCCTCTGTAGGAAGTCGCCACAGCATGGGGTCAACCCATGAAAGGATCCTCATGTAACCTAATTAGCACTGAACAAATGCTGGTCCAAGCTCGCAAGCTTCAAAGACTTTGCTCAATCCAACCCAGTCGGGTCGTCTCCGATATTTCATATCGATTTATAGGCGACCAGCTCATAACTGGTCCATGGCGAGTTCATATCTCAAAATATGGAACTCTCCCGCACGCACATTCCCATTTCCAGGTTTCCAAGGCGCAGGGGGACTGAGATATCCACAACCGGACCCCGGGAGTCCATAAGATAGGCGTGTCTCATATCCAGGCGTTGGGTAGATCCAGCCGGTTCTGATGATGCTACCGGCTCGGTTCTGTGCCAAGGCCCTGCCGAGTTATAGTCCATTTTTGGGTTTGTATCAGAAACTGCCTGACCTGAGTGGGAGGAGTTCATAGGCCGTCCCAGGGGTGTGTAGGGGGCGGCCACGTGGGCTGCCCCCTCACAGATATAAGCCGGAGCCAGGGGTGGCTCTTCCTGTTGATCCAGGAGGGGGGCCACCTAAGAACAGTTCCAGGACATCCGCACGCAGCAGCCAGGCCACATATGCCCCCCATGCGGCCGGGCCCCAAGCAACAAGGTAACTTGACTTATTTTAACTGCCTTTTGTCTGTAATCCATAATTGTATTTGCACCTCTCTCTGACCTGTATATTATTATCCATCTTGTACATATTACCTGTCTAGTGTGCCCTTCAAGGCTAATTAAATCTATAAACTTTAATCTGAGTTAGTCTGTCTTGATCAACGGCCTCACACGCCTAATTCTCGGTCTATAGTATATAGCTACCCAAGGGTTGGTTCCTGACCCTGCTATAAGTCGGTAACGGACCGGTCTTATAACTAAACAAGCGAACTGGTGGCAGCATTGTTGTTTCCCTGTGCCAGTGTGGGCAAGGGTTAACAGTGGAACAGTATCTGGCTGACCTTGAGCTCCCCCTAGTGGGCAGCGCAACGTCGAGATACACCCCAAGTCAGGCCGTCGTCCCTCAAGCGGGCCGGCGGACTAGGCTGTTTTCGTCACACTCACTTTATCTTTAGAAGTTTTCGCATTGTCAATGGTTTTGAGGTCATGTTGCTGTGAGATACAGCTATAATTATGGTCCTTTGGAACAGAAATGTGGCTTCTAAGTGGCATTTCTCCCTCACAATTTTTAATAGTGGCTGAGAAGTCATATTTATAATTTTTTGGGTCATGCTGCTTTGAAATGCAGCAATACTACAGGTCCTATTATAAAAAAAATGTTGTTTCTAACAGACATTTGTTCTTCACAATTGTCCAAAGTGGCTCAAGGGTCATGCTTTGAATTTTTGGGGGCATTTTGCTGTGACATGCAGCTATACTACAGGTCCTATTATAAAAAAATGTTGTTTCTAACAGACATTTGTTCTTCACAATTGTCCAAAGTGGCTCAAGGGTCATGCTTTGAATTTTTTGGGGGCATTTTGCTGTGACATGCAGCTATACTACAGGTCCTATTATAAAAAAATGTTGTTTCTAACAGACATTTGTTCTTCACAATTGTCAAGAGTGGCTCAAGGGTGATGGTGCTGTCAGAAACAGGAATAGGTAGGACACTGTTAATGGACACATATTGCAAAATGACTTGTTTTTGCAAGATCTTTAACATAGCTATCAATCCCTGTATTGAGACAACCCATTTAATACAATTAAAAAAAGAGAAACAAAGACATGGTGGGATTCCATCCTATTTTAAAAATGTGTTTTCTAGAATTAAACTACTAAAAAACTTGCATGTACAAAATAGCTGGTAAAAAAAATTCCTCTGAATTGTACAAGGGAGGTACAGGAAAACTTGACCAGATGTAGGTTATTCAGAGGACATGGAGTATGGAGCACGGACAGAGAACAAAGTACAGAGACCATTTCCTCCAGCACGTTGAGTAAAATGAGAAAAAGAATGCCAAGAAAAAGGGCACCTGGGTGGAACAGGAGCGTTAACCACCAGTATTTCCAAGTGAAGCTCAATTGGTCCGCACTCATACGGAGGGGCAAGCGCTACCCAGGACAAGGACAGTATATGTCCAGTGAAACTAAAATGGTGGTTGAAAGACTCCTTTTTCCGGCACTTTTTAATCTGGGGTCATGCAGGTTTGGGGCTCATGATGTGGCCCAGGACAGGTATAGTCAATGTCCAGTGAAACTAAAATGGTGGTTGAAAGACTCCTTTTTCCGGCACTTTTTAATCTGGGGTCATGCAGGTTTGGGGCTCATGCTGTGGCCCAGGACAGGTATAGTCAATGTCCAGTGAAACTAAAATGGTGGTTGAAAGACTCCTTTTTCCGGCACTTTTTAATCTGGGGTCATGCAGGTTGGGGCTCATGCTGTGGCCCAGGACAGGTATAGTCAATGTCCAGTGAAACTAAAATGGTGGTTGAAAGACTCCTTTTTCCGGCACTTTTTAAATCTGGGGTCATGCAGGTTTGGGGCTCATGCTGCGTTCCAGGACAGGGATATTCAATGTCCAGTTCAAGTAAAATGATGGTTCAAATCATACTGCCTTCTGGCACTTTTTTAATTTGTGGGTCATGCAGGTTTAAGGCTCATGCTGTGGTGCAAGACAGGGATAGTGAATGGTGTGTGATTTTTTTTTTCTGTGGCTTTTATAACCTAAGTGTGTTGCCTAAGATGTAGCACGTATCCATTTGACTGTTGTGGATGTTAATTCCAGCTTCTCCAGCCCTGTTTTGGTGTAAGAATGAAGGTGTTGTTGCTCTCCCAT
This sequence comes from Phyllomedusa bahiana, assembly GCA_025379985.1. Taxonomy (NCBI): domain Eukaryota; kingdom Metazoa; phylum Chordata; class Amphibia; order Anura; family Hylidae; genus Phyllomedusa; species Phyllomedusa bahiana. Next base: position 80,607 of record JAODAL010013326.1, on the reverse strand, counting down.
AGACTTTAATGGTCATCGGCGATCATCTATTATCGACCATCGAATATCTTGTCGATGAATGACCGATGTCGATAGCCAACGTAATCGCTCAACACTATCCATCAGCACTATGTTTGTTTCACTACTTCCTGCCCAGGCAGGAAGTAGTGAAACCGCCATATTGGTACACCCTGATGCATTGTCTATACAATGCATTAGGCTGTATAAATTATTGTGCCCCCTAGTGGTGAAGCAGCCTAGGGGGACTTAATGTTACAGTAAAAAATTAATTGTTTAAAAGTGTAAAAAAATATATTCAAAGTTCAAATCAGCCCCCTTTTTAAAAATAAAGTAACACAGATTTGGTATCGCCACATCCAAAATAGTCCGATCTATTAAAGTATAACATCATTTATCCCGTACCCTAAGAAGAAAACAAATTTAAAATGCCAAAATTGCGGGGGGTTTTTTGGTCATTTTCACGTCCCCTAAATTGGAATAAAAGTGATCAAAAATTTTGCATGTATTCCAAACTGGTAACAATCAAAAGTACACTTCAACCCACACCCTCACTCAAATCTATAGGTGTTAGTAAAAAGTTATTGGTTGCAGAAAATGGCGCGCATTTTTAAAAAATATAAACCGTTTGGATTTTTTTTTACGGTACTATAACAAAGAAAATCCTACTTATTTGTTGTAACTGGAATCGTATCAACCTGCAGAATACAGAGAACACAATATACACTGGAGAATAAGCACCCTAAAAAAAAAAATCCCCGCAAACATGGCTCAAGTATGTTTTTTCCACATTTTGCCCCACTTGGAATTTTTTTTGCGGTTTCCCATTATATTCTATGGTATGGTGAATGACACCATTAGAAAGTACATTTTGTCCCGAAAAATAAAAGCTCTCTATGGTGGTGGAAAAATAAAAAAGTTATGGCTCTTGGAAGGCGAGGAGGAAACAACGAGCGTGTCAACCAAAAAAAAAAAAACGTTTTTCAGAACAAGCCCAGAATACGTCAGTTTAAACAGCGTGCTCAGCTGTACTTCACACACCCATTGATTTTATTGGTAGAGTCCCAACCACCTCTTCGTTCACATGAAAGAGATTTTGGGGCCATAAACAAAAAAAAAAAAACAATAAAAATTTCTAAAAGAAGGAAGCACCAAAATCTACAAAGTGCCATGAATGTATTGGGTGGGAATACCCCATTAACTATTTGGTCTGTTACAATTACCTGTCTTTAAAGCAGAAAAAAATGTCATTTTGAAATTATTATTATTTTTTTTAAATATAGTATATCACAATATAATAAATAAAAGTGTGGTGAACAGGAGGGCAGGGATGGAGGCAGAGGAGAGGGAGGCGGAAGCAATACGCTGCGGACCCCTGGGACCCGTTCCTGGTCAGTGGCTAGTACCTTGCTAATCTGTACTCCTCCTGCACCAGTGAAGAGGGGGTCTACACTTTAGATGTTAGTGGAATTGTTCCCCCGGGGCACATTCTGTGGTGGTCTCTCCCTAAACTGCCTGCGGTGAATGATGTGCAAGGTGCCCTTGATGTACAGTGCAGAATAAGCAGGTAGAAGACATAGGGGTTCACGGTGCAAACAGTTGCCAGAACTTCAACCCAGCAAGATGGAATACACACAACAGTAGTAGCGTTCAGATTACATCTCAATCCCTCCAATCCAGCCACTCAGCAAACCTAGGCAGGATAGTGTGCCTAAACATGGTCCTTTGCATAGCTACCTTTTTTTTTGTTCCACTCCCATGTGGCCAAGGAAGATACCCCGAAGGTGAATATCAGGGAGCCCAGGATATGACCTAATGGGGAAGACTACTCCCCAGTGAGGAGAGACAAGCTCTCCTGGAGAGACCCAGAAGATTAGATTTACCTATTTTATATAACCTCCTAATCTACTCCCTCCCTTGTGGTGTCATATTGATTCCTGCCAAAGCAGACATTGGCAGACATTGGTTACATTTCTGCAAGACAGCATGACTATACACATTTTACAGCTGTTAGACAAATACAAGGGTGAAATAGATGTCAACAACATTATAGAAAACACTTCTCATAATACCTATAGTGCAAATAAAACAGATATCAGTGCAATTAATAAAAAAACATTAACTCTTTAGTAGTGTATTGTACCACCAACTCCTGTACTCTACATACTCCCTCACTAAAACATAAGCCATCCTTAGTACCTGCTTTGTGAAAATGCGAAAATACCTGAAAAACATATAAAACATTATAGGGACTTCCGGGGGCGGGTCGCCAAGTACGGCCGTGTTTTAAGTGAGCTCCCTTGCAGCCGGGAAAAAACGGGTGAATATCCCCACCATCCCCGGTGTGATCGTCACCAAACCACACAGAAGAGCTTCTCTAGAGACGCTAGAGGGCAGGGGACCGACTAATTCAAAGCCGGGAGGTCCGCGGCAGCGAGGATAGCTGCGCCACCATCCTCATTGCCTCCTCGGAGGGAAGCGACTCCAGGTCGAAGGACCCACTAGCCAACTGATCTGAGTGCAGAGAGCTGAGGCAGGAGTGCGGAGGTACACCCCCCACCTATTGTGAGCATATCGGGCTTGGAGGGGCTTGGAGATCCGCCGCGGTGAGGAGGCCTCTCTGGAACTGAGCCAGAGCCGACGGTGGAGTCGAGCGGGTGAGGAGCCAGAGGAGAGTGCGGATGGGGGGACCCCTATGATCACCTTCCCGGGCGGGAACGACCCGCCATCTTATGAGGAGAAAAGAGCAGCGGGACAGCTGGCAGCATGACACATCGGAGCAGAGCAGTAGTGAACACCACCACCACAGCCCGCAACAGAGGCTGGGCAGCAACCATCCTAGCCATCACGGGGAACTCCTCGACTGGCACCTACACCACAGCCGGAGAGAGGAAGTGAAGCGGCGGTGACATATAAGGTGGGTCGGTTCCTATAGGCTGCATAGTCCACCTCTGATGTCTACGTGCAGGGTCGCACCTGGCCCGGGTACCATGGGGGGTGGGGGGTGGGGGGTGGAGCAGTGGTACAACCGGGACATAGTCTCATACATAACCCCCAGTCTGCCAGGATCTACAAACACACTGGACATATCTATGAACGGAGCCTTGCGGCCTTCATCCATAGCCCCCGAGAGCTAGGTGGACTGGGTCAGTCTCAGCAACTCTGTCTCCTATACCCTCACTGCCTCAGACTGAGAACAGCTAACCCTCATAACAATTACCAGCCATTAGAAGCAGCTGGGACTACATCCTCGGAGAGGTGCATAATTAAGGGCAAGCTATACCCCTATGCATGATTAATCCTGAACAACAGACCCAGAGATAGATCCTTCTCGATCCTCACTCTATTGAGCGACTCCTGGGAAACACTCACCTTGGGATCATACATCATCCTTTCAACTCCATACTATGCCCAGTATTGAACCTTTAATTAGAACTCATTAATCTGAAATAAACTCTGTATTATTCCCTGGCGACCAGTGGCCTGACTATCCCCTAAACGCCTCCACATAAAAAAAAAAAAAAAAAAAAAAAGTGAACCGGGCAACCACTATCTCCTGAGATGTTCTTCACACTCACTTGGTGCTAACTCTCTACCTCTCAGACCTAACATTACATGAGGCTAACTGACCCTGATGTTCATTGGAACGGGAGGAAGTAGCACAATCCAACCGTGATAATTGATGATACCCACTTTCGCAAGGTATAACAAGTCTTGACACAGAGTTTGACTGCCACCCGGTGGACATTTGTCAACTTACCAGTCAATTACCACTGAACCCAGGATAAATAACTGCTGAGCAAACCACCACCCAAACCTATATCTCTAACATCATCAAAAACAGAAATTGTAGGGCAGAGACTCTCCCGGCCAATCCCAATTGCCCTGACTATCTCTCACCCTCACTTCTATATCGTTCCCGCCTGCATAGAGGAACACACACCTACAGTGATGGCAGTCCGCCATTAAAGTTCCATTCCGACTTGCACTGAAGCTCTTGATCCATGCACGAACTGCAATGTAATTCCTAGTTCCTCTGATGGTCATCCGTCTACAACCTGCCGCTCAACCTCATTGAAAGTAACTTGGTGGATATGAGAAAATTCCTCACGCCTAACGCTTCTTGCAGGCAAAGAAAACAACAAGCACATAAAACCCCTTCTTCCCAGCACCGCCAGAACTCCTCCATCAACCTTCGTTCTAAAACCAAAGGACATTCTCTTCAACAGGAGGCGGACTCTGCCACCTCACAGAGATTTAACATGGCAGCCCAAGGGGAAGACGACACATCCATAGACCGTTGGTCCGCGCCCTCCAGCCCAGCAGGGCCTTCCTCCATGGAGCACCAACAAGCAGCTTCTATTGCACAGGCGGTGTCTGCCCTCTTAATGCCTCTCATAGATAAACGGCTGGACTTGTTTCAGACTTCAGTAAACTCAGCTCTGGCCCAGATCACCAATAATTCCCAAAGAATAAGTGAGCTGGAGACACAAACAGTCACTTGCGAGTCGGATCAACTACAACAAGACTCAACAAAACATAGCCGTCAAATAAGAATGATCCAGGAGAAGATAGATGAACTAGAAAACAGGAGCCGTAGGAGCAACCTCCGATTCACTGGAATTCCGAAAACCGTCAGGGGTGAAAGCTTGGAAAAATTCATAACTCAAGATATCCCGACCGCCCTAAATCTCACGTTCTTCCGCCTCTTACCACTCACAGAACGAGTTCATTACATGGGAGCCATACCCCAAGACACCAACCCACGCCCGCGCCCAACTATTTCGAAATTTCTGCACTTTGTCGTGAAAGAGCAAATTCTACGGACCTACCGCCAGCGGCAATCACTGGAGGTCAGAGGACATAAGATCCTCATTTTCCAAGATTTCTCTGCAATGGTCACTACAAAACGGAGACTGTTCTCGCCAATATACAAGCACCTAGTGGAGAACAATATCAAATTCCAATTGTTATTTCCAGCCAAGTTAAAGGTAACCCTTGATGGTCAAACAACAAACTACACCTACCCAGCTAAAGTGGCAGAACACTTCCATCGGGACCAGCACGCACCAGACGGATGACTAACTGTACTCATGCAGTTTGCAAGACCTAATCTTTGTTCATATACTGCTTTTTAAATGCTTCAGTGTTTAAATGTTCAAATGTTTTTCTACTTGATACCTGTTGAAATGATACATAGAATGTTACGGTATTTTTCACTTTCCCTCCTCTTGTTCCAGTTTGTCTCCCATCGCCCTCCCTGAGGATACGTGACTCGCCACACTCCATCCGATCGCCAGACAGGCTGCCTGAAACCCTTGAGAGGTCTTCACCCTACGGTTATCCGCCAAGAAGTGGGGTAGGATGACAAGTCCACACAACACTGACACTTCTACTGTCACCACACTTTATACATTACACCTACTTTCATGGAATGTAGCGGGCCTCAATGATCCAATAAAACGCAGAAGGGTGACCACACACTTAAAAAGATTCCATCCGGACATCACATTCTTAAAGGAGACTCACTGGCGGGAGGGAGACGGGAACACATTGCGGGCCCCTTGTGCCATGGCCAACAACTAATTTTTGGTACCTCTTTAAAATACCAGATTCTTGATGAGAGCGCTGATTCAGAGGGCAGGTTTCTATACATGTCAGTACAAATTAACTCCGCTAGATACAATCTTTTGAACATCTACGCACCAAATAACCCCAACACAAACTTTTTCTCTAAGCTCCTTCAGCTTCTGCTGTATAAAGACACAACCAATTTGATCATAGGGGCGACTTTAACGCTGTGCTCTCCCCAGATCTGGATATGTCATCCTCCTCCACCTACGATGGCCAAACATCACAGAGTATCCTCTATCTCATGCAACACTTGAATCTCAGCGATCACTGGAGGGTCCAGCACACAACAGAAACAGGACTTTACTCATCTCTCCTCTGTGCATCGCACCACCCCGCGTATAGACTTCTTTCTAATTTCTGATGCCCGAATATCCCATATGAAAAATTAAAAAATTGAAGAAATCATAATATCGGATCATGCCCCAGTTCGCTTAGAGCTTGCGCTTGCCTACCCAGAGGCAACATGCAGGACATGGACGTTTCCATCTTATGGATCTCAATCCACCGACTTCAGCTCATACCTCACAGTACATTGGGGAAATTTCCTAGATGACCACTCTGCCTCTCAGGTAGCTATTCCCTTGTTATGGCAAATCTCGAAAACAGTGATGAGGGGGCATATCATAGCCTATGTGGCACTACAACGTAAACGCCACAAACAAACATAAACCACGCTCCATTGGGACCTATTAGCTGCCCATAAAAAATGTTTGGACTCCCCAGACGAAAGACACTGCCAAGCTTACCTAGAAGCCAAAAAACTTTTAGACGCACACACTCTAGCCCACGCCAAATGGCAATCAGAACTCACAAGAAATCATTTCTTAGATGGGTGGGAAGGTCAGGAAGGCTTCTGGCTTGCTTGACTAAACCCTACGTTGCTAAAAAATTCGTGCTTAAGATCCGACACCCTATTACCGGTCAAATACTAACTCAGTTCTACACAGACTTATATAGGGAACGCCCATATGACTCCTCAGCAACCTGGGATCTATTGAACAAGGCACAGCCCCCTAGACTGACATTGGAACAACAGGAACAGCTAACAGCCCCAATCTCCCAACTGGAAGTAGAGAAGGCTATCACTAACTTAAAGAACAATGGCTTATCAGCGGAATATTATAAACTCCTTAAAGCACAGTTAGTCCCAACTTTAACAGGGCTTCTTGATGATATTTACCGAGAACATGTTGTTGTCCGGAGCTTCCAGGAGGCACGGACAATCGTACTACCAAAGCCAGGTAGGGACCTGGAGGAGATTGGATCGTATCGCCCTATCTCACTACTAAACACTGACTACAAAATCCTAGCCTCTATCTTAGCTACCAGACTTCAAGTTTATCTGCCCACCCTACTAACCTCATCCCAACTGGGCTTCATTAGGGGCCACTATTCCACAACGGGCATTCGAACGGCAGTGGTGGCCTCGGTGGCGGCACTTCTAAACAAACACCCTACAACAATGCTTCTCAGCTTAGATGCTGAGAAAGCATTTGATTCGGTCTCCTGGAGGTTGCTCAACACCTCACTCCGGGCAAGAAACTTTGGAAACACCTTCCTAGGCTTTTTGGACCTCCTTCAATCCCAGACAACCACCTTCTTAACAGTTAATGACATCAACTCCCCTCTGATCCCCTTATTTCGAGGAGCGAGACAGGGATGTCCCCCCTCCCCCATTCTCTTTGATCTGGCCCTGGACCCCTTCCTGAGACATATTCAGGCCTGGGATGGATTTCAGGGCATTAATGTAGGTAAAGTGGAAGTTAAGGTCTCGGCTTCTGCCGATGAACTTCTACTATTTATCTCAAGGCCTCAACACTGCCTGCAGAACCTATTGAGGGAGGTCGAAACATGGCGGGCGCTGCTAGGATTAAAAATAAACCTAGAAAAATCTGAAGCTCTGCTGTTGACGGGCCCTCATCGTCCACTTTGGATAAATGCCTTCCCACTACACTGGCAATCTCATTCCTTATCTTATTTAGGAGTCCAAATCACTAGACACCCCGCTAAACTATACTCAACTAATCTAAATAAATTCATGACACACCTAAATAATTGTCTGAACGCCTGGTTGGGTTTTACCCTTTCCTTCATTGGTAGAGCAAACCTCCTAAAGCTAATCATCTTTCCCAAACTGTTATACTTATTCAGAACCCTCCCCATAACTCTCTGGCCAAAGGAGGAAAGACTTATAAATATATTTTTTAAAACCTTTATCTGCAAGGCAAAAGGGCATGAATCCCACTAAACATTCTCCAACAACGCAGGTCCAATGGAGGAATCAACTTTCCAAAAATCAAGATCTTTAATATGTCAGCAAATTTATGCATAGTGAGGGATTGGTTCTCTGGAGACCAGATATACTCACCAGCACAACTAGAGGCGAACTTCTGCCCAAATATCTCATTGACCAATCTCCTGCACTTACCATTTAGTGACCTCCCCCCAGATGTTAAAAGCAACCCCTTACTACGAACGACATGGAAGACGTGGCGACTGGCGCATAGACAATTCTCCCTGTCGGAAGAGAACTCGTTAGGCCTATCTTTCCGCAACAATCCCACTTTCCAATCCGGCAGACCGACCCCATTTTTAAACATTGGCACAACTCTTACATTCAAACAAGCTTGTTTAAAGTATAACTTTGTAGTGGCTCATCCTTTCCACTTCTTACAACTCCAGAGTTATACAATCGCTATGACTAGACGACTAAGCGATTCTGAATGGAGTGACCCCCATGTCTCTAACTTCTACAAAATGCTTAGCTCGCCACTACAATACTCGAACAGAGTGGGCGGCTTGGTGCGGTGGGCAGAGGACATGCCTCACATAATGATGGAGGATGCGCTGGAGGCCACGCTAAAAGCATCCAAACGTATCGCCAGTGTCTCTTACTGGGAGATGGCCTTGAAAATCCTGCATCGGGGATACTTATCGCTGAACTGCAACTATCTTATGGGGGGTTGTGTATCACCATCCTGCTATAGGTCCACACCTATAGCAGGAAGGTGATACACAACCCCCTGCCCGCTGTGCCCTCCACTTTGAAGGCACAGTGACTCTATATCACTGCTTTTGGTCTTGCCTGGTCAGCCAAACATTCTGGAATCGAATTCATCAATACACGAACACACATACTAACACTCCCATCTCCTTGACCCGTGAGTGGGCCCTTTTTGGCATCCTACAAACCACGGAAATGCAAATCCCTCAGCACACTACACAATTAATCCTCGAAAAACTATCCTCCAGACTTGGATAGGCCCCACTATCCTCTCTTTACATATATTCTTAGGAAAATTGACATTCCTGTTGCAGATGGACTGGGTGGAGTCCTCTCTTCAGAAAGAAAACAGAGTGGAAAAATTTCTTTCTGACACGGCAACCTATCATAGATATACTCTCAGATCGTGTCCAATCACGTATAAGATCGTGCTTTCGTTCCACGACCTGGTTCCTCGAGCGGACAATTGGAGGTGTACCTGAAAATTCCTCATAGGATCTGATCCCCAAGCTTTGGCTAAAATATGCGGCAAAATCTTGAGTTTTCGGATGGCAGGTGGTCTCGCGTATCCTCAACCCCGACCTTTCCCCTCCCCAAGCTCCATCTCTCCACTCTTTTTACCTTGTGTGTCTGTGAGTCAGCTGTTTGTTATGTCATATGTTATAACATAACTTACTTTGCATAACTATGTTGCGCCGAACAAATATCCCGGACTCGACCCCAAATACCCCAGATCTATACATAACGCATTTGAGTTGATCGAGCCGGAGATTGGAATACCTAAGCACTACCGGGACGTGGTAATACCTATCAGACCGCAGCTATTGCGGATTTAACCCACACATTGCCATGGGAAGATTAATTTGTGGTTAACGCCAGAGACTGTCCCATAACGACCATGGATTTTATGATACCAACCAGTTAGGATTATTGCTTGACGTCCCCTTGTTCCCCCATCTACATCCCCGACCTCCCCCTTTTCCCTCACTTACCCCTTCCTTTCCCCCACCCTCTTTCCTAATTCCCTGTTGGGAATGTTTGTTGGAAAATTCGAAAATGTTTGGAAAAAAATAAAACATAATAGGACATTATAGGATATTCACATATCAATAATTCCCTATGGTTCAGACAGTGAAATATAATTATTTCTCATCAGCAATATGAAGAGACACAAATAACATATCAATAGTGCAAAATACATGGGAAAATCCCAAATGCTATGGTGACATGCAGGGAATTGTGGACAGAGACAAAGTTAGACCATTTCTGGTCTAACTTAAAACTGTCTTACAGTTAGATACTATTGATAAATGTGCCCCATTATTTTTGTGTGAGCTGACCTGCTTTTCTTTTTGCATTTTCAGGGAGAGATCTCAGGAAACCTTTTACTATGAATTTTTTGGTTATTTTTTCTGTTTGTTCAATATAGTGTATATCTCTTGTATAGTTTTTACGAATACATCAAAACTGGCTAAAAGGTATATTTTTCCTCCACTTTGAATAGTGGCTACTTTCAAAGTTACATAGTTACATAGTTTGTAAGGCCAAAAAAAGACAAGAAGTCCATCCAGTTCAGCCTATTTTGCTAAAGTGTTGATCCAGAGGAAGGCAAAAAACCCTAATGAGGTAGAAGCTAATTGTTCTCATTTGAGGGAAAAAATTCCTTCCCGACTCCACTCTGGCAATCAGAATAATCCCTGGATCAATGACCCTTCTCCAGAATCCTAGTCACTATAACTTGTTATATTATTACTCTCCAGAAATGCATCCAAACCCTTTTTGAACTCTATTATTGAATTCACCATGACAAGTTCCTCTGGCAGAGAGTTCCACAGTCTCGCTGCTCTAACAGTAAAAAATCCCTTTCTATGTTTATGTAGAAACTTTCATTCCTCAAAACGTAGAGAATGCCCCCTTGTTTTAGATACAGTCCTGGGTATAAATAAATCTTGTGTACAGTTTTGGGCACCAGTGTACGATTTCAATCGCCCTGCTGCAGTTACATGTGAGAAGCGCAAAGGGTCGTGCCGTGTTCCGTTGAAGAGGGGGAATGGCTCAGAGAGGGAACCATTGACCTTGACACGCGCTGAAGGAGACATATAGAGGGCAGAAATTTTTGAAAGAAGAATAGGGCCCAAACCAATGTTTGTCAAAGTTTGATGGAGAGGAGGCCACGATATCCTGTCGAAGGCCTTCTTTGCATCAAGCGACAGGACCATCAAAGGGAGATTAGGAGACTGAGCATAATGGATGATGTCCACTGTTTTGATTGTGTTGTCTCGTGCCTCCCTACCCGGCACAAATCCTACCTGGTCAGGATGCACGAGAGAACCAAGTAGGGGGTTGAGCCTATTCGCCATCAGCTTGGCATACATATTAATGTCAACATTTAAAAGGGATATAGGACGATAACTGCTACATATTAGCAGATCCTTCCATGGTTTGGGTATAACTGCGACATGAGTCACCTGAGGCGGAAATGGAGTCTCAGGAGAAATGGCATTAAATGTCTGCAATAATAAAGGAGCCAATTGATCCGAGAAGGTTTTGAAAAATATAGCTGTAAAGCCATAAGGTCCAGGGCCTTTACCCCCCGGGAGATCCTTAATCACCAACTGTAACTCCTGTAATAAAAAAAAGGTATTCCAACTGTTGGGAGACTGAAGATGGGATTTTGGCAAAGAGGGAGTGATGAGGAAAGGAATTTCCTGAAAGGGAGCTGGAAGGGGGAGGAAGGTTGTATAATTTGGAGTAGAAGGCCTGGAAGGTCTTAGCGATATCAATAGTGCAGTGTACAACAGCATTGGCATGAGTCCTGATGGAAAAAATGTGGGATTGTGCTATGCGAGAGCGGAGGGCCCTGGCCAGCATTCAGTCACACTTATTTCCATACTCATAAAACTTGCCCCGGCAACGCTGCAGCATACTACCCCATGAGGCTTCGAGAAGGCTCTTGATCAGCCAACCGCGTGTCTTCCAATTCCTGGAGTACCACATAGGAAAGGGCACGTTTATGAACTAGTTCTACCTGGTGAACTTTAGAAAGCGCCGAGGTGATAGCTGTCGCCCTATCCTGTTTAAGTCTGGAGCCATGTTTGATAAGAACCCCCCCTAACCACACATTTGAGAGCCTCCCACTGGATCGCCGGTGAAGAGGAATCACCAACATGCTGCTCCTGAAATTGAGAAATAGTTCTACCATCTTCCGCACCTGATCTTTTTAACTATTGCTACACACCCTTCCTCCACTCCACCCCCTGTTTTATTCCTAATTCCCAGCTCTCTATCTTCACTATCTTGCACACTATATGTGTAGTTATCCACTCCCCCCCCCCCCAGTTCCTGGCCATTTTTTCCCCCAATAAAGCTGCACCCTCCCCATTTAGGTGCAGACCGTCCCTAGCATAGAGTCTGTAGCCAAGACAGTAGTCAGTCCAGTTCTCCAAAAACCCAAATCCCTCTTTCCTACACCAATTTTTGAGCCACTTATTCACCTCTCTAATCTCCTGCTGCCTCTCTGGTGTGGCCTGTGGAACAGGTAATATTTCTGAAAATATTACCCTGGAGGTCCTTGCCTTAAACTTTTGGCCCAAGTCGTTTTTAAGTACACTCCACCTACCTCTAACTATGTCATTGACATCTGGATTCTCACCAGCCCCACCCAGCAATATGTCAAACCGATCCGCGATATGTTGAACTCAGGCCCCAGGTAAACAACATACTGTTCGACGATCCTGGTCTTTGTGGCAGATTGCCCTGTCTGTACCCCTAATAATGGAGTCCCCTCCAATAATGGAGGTACACATTTGAATCCACAGTTTTAAAGTGTGTTTTCGATTGTATAATATTTTCAGAGTGAAAAAGTGTGAGCTCCAGAAAGTCAATATAGTCTTTTTCCATGGACATGGTGAATCTTTGATGTAGCTTTCTAATCGGATAACATATTGCTGTAAATTAAGATCAATAAAAAGTGAAAGATTGGAAAGTGTGGAATTAGTATTGGAAATGATGGGACATTCTGAAGAGTTGGTAATGCATTTATGGATTTTTGGAAGGTGATAAAAAAATGATACGGAGGGATGTTCTATAGTGAGTGCAGATTTCTCTTTCTTGGATATTCGCTCTTTTTCAGAGGCTTTTAAAGCAATATGCATGTTTTTGTCCACAACTTTGAAATAACATTAATCATTTAGTATATTGTGGGCTTCATGGTTGTAATTCAAAAAGTTTTGTATTACAATACGCCACCTTTATCGGAGTTGTGAATGACGATTTGGTGATTATTAATATTTTATATAGCTAATTTCTCATCCTTTGTAAGATTAGTATTAGCAGGTAATTTGACCTCCATTTTTCGAAAATCAGTTGAAACCAAATCTTGGAAGGATACTATATGGTGTCCTTTGACCTATAATGGGTAAAAATTCGAGTTTGGTTTAATAGTCAAGGAAGGTTCACCTGTCTCTTTTTGGTCAAAAGAGGACTCCAATGATTCTGGATCTGTAATTGTTGTTGATTTTTGTCTTTTTATTGCAAAATAACGATTTAATGTCATCCGATTAGAAAGCTACCTCAAAGATTTCGACTCTGTCATACAAGTTGTCATATGACAGAGTCGAAATCCCTGGAATACCCTTTGTTTCAATGGAAGTTCAGTCTTTATATTCTAATATTAGTCACAATATAGGAATATCAGCAGTAGATTTTTTTCTCAACCAAGATCTCACAATATCGCCTGACCTTTCATCATTGAAGGTCTCCGTTTGATCCTGCATAATAATGATTTTACTTATGAATGGGCCAATTACCGTCAGCAAGTTGGCACTGCGATGGGGGTAAGAGTAGCCCCATCGTATGCCAACCTATTTATGGGCCTGCTTAAAAATGAGCTGATATACTCGGAATATCTTTTTCCAGCAATGTACAATTCTACAAACGATACATTGACAATCTTCTATTTATTTGGAAGGATTCAGAGATAGAGGCTAATCAGTTCCTTCAATATTTAAACTCAAATTCCTATGGTATAAAAGTCACCATGTCCTTAGATAACGACTATATTGACTTTCTGCATTTCACACTTTTTCACTCTCAAAATATTATACAATCGAAAACACACTTTACTGTTGTCACGTCAAGGGAGGTACAGTGAGCCCTGACTGGAACCCAGCCCACTGTCCCTGCCTGCTTGACGTGCTGCCCTAGGCGGCAGACGACAACTGGGCGACAGTCCCTGTGCTGCTAAAGTGCTGGGGCCGTCAGGAGGAAGAAAAGTCAAACAGTCCCGGTCAATGTCAAATAGGAACGCCAAAGCCACAAATCAGAACCAGAGGGATAAACGTAAACAAGCCGAGGTCAAACACGAACGGGAGCGAGGTACAAAATCAGGAGATAAGCTGGGGTCAGGAGAACAGGCCGAGGTCAGGTATATGGATAAGCAAAACACAATATAAAGAACAAGTAACGCAAGGTAGCCAGGAAAATCACAGGCGCTGCCCTCAGCCCTCAGGGAGTTTAAATGGGATTCCTAGATACCGCCCCTGTAGCTGATTGGAGCGGCCTCCGGGTCCTCCCATTGGCTGGTGCAACACGCCTCCTGTCAGGAGTGGCGGGGCGTCTGTCACTCACACAGCTGTCAGCAGCATGTGGATCAGGGTGGGACCGCAAATCAGCTGCTGCAGCCTGTTGATCCCTGCAGCCTGAGCACAGCCTAGCCCTGACAGTACCCCCCCTTTTAGGAAGGGCCACCGGACCCTTCCCTAGTTTGGGTTTGTCCGGGTGAGCCTCATGGAATTCCCTCACCAGGCGATCAGCATGGATGGATTTCGCCGGAACCCATGAACTCTCCTCAGGACCATACCCCTTCCAATGGACTAGCTACTGCAGTGACCTTTGGGCCTTAGGTGAATCTAAAATTTGGGCGACTTCATATTCTATCTCCCCCTCTATGCAAACTGGAGAAGTAGGCCTAAAGGGCGGAGTCACAGATTGAATATACCTCTTATGAAGTGCACGAAGGGACACGTTATGTATACAGAGAGAAGAGGGTAATTTCAGCCGATAAGCCACCGAGTTAACCACCTCCTGAACCACATATGGACGTTCAGGTACAGTTGGAGGGCATAGTTCACCAGGAGGACAAGTTCTGAGAACCTTAGCCAGAGCGCAGACGTCACAAGATCCTGCATAGGACTCAACGCTGGCACAGCCACTTCCAGATAGAGCATCAGCCTGCACATCAGTATTGCCCAGCATGGTAAGGAGACATCTGTTAACACACCGTTGTCCCCACCTGACTACTTTCCCTGAATTCCAGTCAAACACTGGGTTATGTTTCTGAAGCCAGGGCAGCCCCAAAACCACATCAGCGGGCAGCCCCTCCATGATGAATAGAATACACTTTTCTTCAAAATTTATTTATTAGGTAGTACAAAGTACATTAAAGTTACAAGTTATGAGGTACATTTTGCAAATTGTCATCAATAATTCCCACATTTTGATATAGTACAACCTGCATACTCCGCATTACCAATTTTCATTATATGCAAAATTTTAAAAAACCTAAACACATTAAAACTTATCCGAGCCTCCATATCGCGGTCTCATATCCTTTCTCAGAGGATAAATGATCATAATCTATCGGGCTAATATCACCACAGTAACTATCTAGTTATAGGTGACATTCAGGTGCATTGGACTTAAAGGTCTATAGCCTCAGCTATAGCGCTAGGCTCTCTGAATGACAGAAAAAAAAACACAAGTCACGAGAACAAGAAGGCTGTGTACAACATTAGGCTCAGACAAAACAAAAAAACATACCAACAAGTGCTCCATTCTCCGGGCCCACCCCCCAACCCCTGTTTTGGTAGTACGATCATTCTATGTGGCTCCCCTTATCTGGTACCTAAATTTTGTCCTATTCTGCAGGGCCGGCACTTTGGTTGCCAAACAATATTGTAGATGCTAATCCATGATTCCCATCCTCTGGATATACCAAATCTCTGAGTCCCTTATATTGGAGCCTCGCCAATCAATATCTGCTCTTGGAACCATGTGGTAAAGCTAAAACATTCTTTGATGGCTTCTTGTATTCTCTGTGGGAGCAGAGGGATAAAACTGCCCCAAACTTGAAAAATTTTTTTGACATGAGTCTCCTTCCTGCCTGAGGCCTCCACCCAATCCATTTTCAGTATGTAAGACAATTTCTCCAAGAACATCTTAAAAGGAGGCGCTGACTCATGTATCCATGTGTTCAATATGGTTTTGACGCCTGCCGCTGAGATCATATATAATAATTTCCTGCTTCCCGGTTCACATGGGGTCATCTGGGTATCTACATGGCCGATAGAATACACTTTTCAATATGTATGGATCCGACCACCATCTCCAGCTCAGGGGTATAATGTTGGATTGCGCCCCGAGCTAGTGGAGTGGAGTCAATAGCCACAACCCGCAGATAATCAGATAGCGGTCTCTAAGGTAGGCCCAGACGTTTGGCGAAAGATGCGTCAACAAAATTAGAAGCTGATCCAGAATCCACAAACGCACTCCCAGAACCAGACAGCGACAAGTATGAAACCTTAAATGGTAGCAGCAATTTTTCAGATACAATAGGAAATACCTGCTCGCCTAGATGATCATCCTGCTGACCACCTAGGCGCTGGAGTTCTTCAGACCTGGTCTTCCGTTTGGAGCATTCCAGAATGCCATGTCCACAACCCCTGGATGCGACGAGTAGTCCTACGGTCACTAGCCGCAGTGACAGAAAAAGCCCCCACTTGCATGGGCTCCTCTGGGTTTAAATCGGAAACAACGGGTTTAGGAGTGGGAACCTTTTTCTGCCGTCTCTCCCTAAAACATCTGTCCAGACGAACGGCTAGTGCCATAGCCTCATCTAAAGTACCAGGGGTAGGGTAAGCCACCAATAAATCCTTCACATGGTCAGCTAACCCTAATCTAAACTGGCATCTGAGAGCTGGGTCGTTCCACCCAGACGGAACACACCAGCGACGAAATTCAGAGCAAAACTCCTCCACCGTCTTTTTACCCTGCCTCAAGGTGGTCAGCTGAGCCTCGGCCACAGCTTCCCTATCTGGGTCATTAAAAAGTACCCCTAAAGCGGCAAAGAACCTGTCCACAGAAGACAGTTCAGGTGAGTCAGGCGGTAACGAAAATGCCCACTCCAGGGGGGACCCCAGAAGTAGGGACAGGACAATTCCCACCCTTTGCTCCTCATTCTCCGAGGTAAGTGGGCGGAGCCTAAAATACAGGCGACAACCCTCTCTAAATGCCACAAAGGCCTTCCTGTTACCTGCGAACCTGTCAGGCAACTGGATAGGGGGTTCCACAGGAGGGGAAGGTAGTGCAGGGACCCTCTGACTTGGGGTAGCCTCCTGTTGTTCTACCCTCAGTGCCAGATCCTGGACTAGCTGGGTTAGCCCCTGCATCTGCTCTACCAGAGCTATCATGGGGTCCATAGTGAGGGTAGAGCAGTAACGGTTTCGGCCTGTGATAATGTCACGTCAAGGGAGGTACAGTGAGCCCTGACTGGAACCCAGCCCACTGTCCCTGCCTGCTTGACGTTCTGCCCTAGGCGGCAGAGGGCAACTGGGCGACAGTCCCTGCGCTGCTAAAGTGCTGGGGCCGTCGGGAGGCACCAAAGTCAACTAGGCTGGGTCCATCGCCAATAGGAACGCCAAAGCCACAAATGAGAACCAGAGGGATAAACGTAAACCCGCCGAGGTCAAACACGAACCGGAGCGAGGTACAAAATCAGGAGATAAGCTGGGGTCAGGAGAACAGGCCGAAGTCAGGTATACGGATAAACAAAACACAATATAAAGAACAAGTAACGCAAGGTAGCCAGGAATATCACAGGCGCTGCACTCAGCCCTCAGGGAGTTTAAATGGGATTCCTGGATACCGCCCCTGTAGCTGATTGGAGCGGCCTCCGGGTCCTCCCATTGGCTGGTGCGACACGCCTCCTATCAGGAGTGGATGGGCGTCTGTCACTCACACAGCTGTCAGCAGCATGTGGATCAGGGTGGGATCGCAAATCAGCTGCTGCAGCCTGTTGATCCCTGCAGCCTGAGCACAGCCTAGCCCTGACAACTGTGGATTCAAATAGATACCTCTACTTTGAAACTAACCACTATTCAAAGTGGAGTAGAAATATACCCTTTAGTTAGTTTTGACGAATTTGTAAAAACTGTACGAGAAGTATTCAATATATTAAACAAGCAGAAAAAAATAACCAAAAAATTCATAGAAAAAGTTTTCCTGAGATCTCCCATTAAAAATGCAAAAAGACAGCTCACACAAAAAACAATGTATTCAACCAAAACGCAAACTTCAGAATTTTTTACATTATCAAAATAACTTTATTATACCCAATCTTAGGATCCACATTACCCTCTCATCCCAGAATTACAAATGAGAAACCTACAACTATAAAAATGTTTTGAGCTCCTTCCTGACTCCGACAATACCAACCAAAAAAAGTTATGGAAACCTTAAAAAAGGCTCCTCTAAATGCGGTTATGCTACCTGTAAATGTTGCAAAGAAATCATCACAAGCAACAAGTTTTCCTCTTCGGTCACAAAGGAGGCGTTTCAAATCCAATCTCATTTTACATGCCCCTCATCTTTTGTCATTGATTTAATACAATGCTCTTGTATTAAATGCTCTTGTGAAAAGCAATATATTGGTCAAACTACCACCAAAGTGTCAACGAGACTAAATGTCCACCGATATAACATAAAGAAAGGTTTTTAAAACGTAACCTTTCACGCTATATAAAGAAAGAGCATAATGGGGATATTTCTTGTTATAGAGTTTGCCCTATAGATCAAATGAATGAAATGCTAGAAATAGGTTTAAAAAACTTCAGAATCGGAAAATGTACTATATATTCCAAATCCATTCTTTGTCTCCTTATGGCCTAAATGAGGCCCAAGAATTTATGGATTAACTGTCCCTCTTTTTCAAATTTCAAAATAAAATATACAAAAATATTTAGCCAAAATATGTTGGGAACAAAGCAGATATTGTGTGTTGTACTTTTGTCTGTCTTTGAGGGTCAAGCAGAATCACTTAGCTTCCAATTCATATGCATTGTAACTTGCTTCTCACATGTATGATTGAGTGGCTAAAACTGTCAAAGGGTTACTGATTTACCCAAGTAAAATATTTCATATATGACATCTCATTCCACTTATACCAAAGTCCCAGTGGTGAAATGTTTTATCTACTGAAGGGACCCGGGCTGCATGCTCGGCTTATGTCGTTCGCATCCATCTTCCTGGACCCTCCTTGTATTAGCATTGATCTACAGGGGAAATAAGAAGCATGGGGGTGTTCTTTTTTATACCCTGTTACAATTTCTGTTCCAGTGATTGAGTGTATAGGCAGTTTTTTTGAGACATGGCCGTTCTAACTTATTTTGTCTTCCTGTCAATATCATGGCACTTGTCCAAATTATGGATCAATACCAACTGATCTTTTTATGTTAAACTGTAATGAAGCTGGCCGCTTCTTATTGGAGATGTGATTTTGCTCTGGGCGACATTTGAAACAGAGAACTTTGAAATGGAAATGAGATATAAGGAATGGAGAGTAGGGGAATTTTACTCTGTATATTATAGAATAAATGGCAGAAAGATCTAGAGCTCCCTGTTGTAACTTAATTAAAGAACCTCACGCAGAAGGGTCAGTTATCCCGGTCAATGATGAATTAGTTTGTGCGGTGAGATAAAGATACTATGTAGAGGTTTGTCTAACGGCACAAGAGACAAGGATAGATTTTTATTAGTATTGGAACCTACAAATCATGTAATCCAGATGATATGACAAGTTATGATTGGAGCTTATATACCATGGTGAAGTGTGTAATTACGAGGATGTATTCTTGTAGAAATAAGTTCAAGGCTAAGCCTAACTGCACTTTTCAAGCAAACTTCACAGGTACATTGAACCACTGCTTTCAAAGAACTTTTCTAAAATAATTATTACAAATAGGATGACTATTATAATGAGAAGTAAAAAACTTAATTAACATCACACACACTACAAAAGTACAGGAAAATGTATACAGTTTGAATACAGATAAATATACAAATTGTACTTATATATACACTATATATATATATATATATATATATATATATATATATATATATATATATATATATATTATATATATATATATATAAAAATACACCATTGTACTTGTGTAGAGTATGTTATGTTGGTAGCCCCCTCTAATGTACAGCGCCCTGGAATCAATGGCGCTCTAAAATAATAATAATGATAAAAAAAAATTCAGCATACATGACATAAAATTTTGCACAATTCACTAAACATATGAGACACAATTCTGTTTCTTACAGCACCTTTTCACTGGTAAACATGTTCACCAATCATCTGCCATAAAATGTAATGCATGTTTTTAACCCTCTAACAATCTTGCTAATAGAACTATATTAACCCCTTACCGAGACGGGACGTATCGAAACATCATCATGCCGGTAAGAAGCTATGGAGCAGGCTCGCACACCGAGTCCGCGCCATAGACAGTGGCTGCTGACTGATTACTTCAGCTGACTTCCACTGCTTACAGCAGGGATTGAAGCCAGTTTGGGACAGAAGCAATAGATCCACCATCTTGGTACACTATTCTTCATTATTGATATAATGCAGGAGGGTTACAGGCGATCAAGCCCCCTAATGGTCATATAGTCTAGGAGGGGACTGTTTGCATATGTTAAAAAAAATGAAAATATAAAAAATAATAATTATTAAAAGTTTAAATCACCCCCTTTTGCCATTTTAGAAGTAGGAAAAATAAAAAGTTACACCTAATTGGTATCGCCAGAACCGTAAAAGTCTGATCTATTGCAATATAACATGATTTATCCCATAATCTGAACATTTTAGAAGAAAAAAAAATCTAAACATCAAAATTGTGTTTTTTTTTTGTCATTTCATGTCTCCAAAAAATTGTAATAAAAAGTGAACAAAAAGTTACATTCTCAAAAGATGATACCAATAAAAAAATAACTGAGCCCCATAGCTACTGCTATGATTATTGTTACGGCCATGGTGCTCAGATATCTTTAGGACTCCAGTCAACCTCAGAGAGGATTTCACAAGATGGGAAAAGGTCTTTGAGGATAGAAATTTACAGAGTGGTCATTGTTTAGCCGGGACATTGCTGAGAACCATTGCGGTACCTAGCACTAGTGATTTTTAATTAGCTTAATAGCAGGCTGCATAAAGTCATAGGTGAACATCTGTAAAAGCACACAGTCATTAGGGTGCTTTCACATGGAGCGTTTTTAGTGTGTTTTTTATGCTTTTTTTGTGCAGACATGTACAACATCAATTGCTGAGCCTTTCTGCACAGAAAAAAAACGCATCCAAAAATGCAACAAAAATTGCTCCTTCTGAAAGTACCCTAAGGATGACAGGTATGATTTATGGCGCTTAGACGCCAATTTTTCTGTGCATATAAATAGTATAGAATGGACCTGATTTATGAACCCGCTCTACAGCGGGTCATAAATCAAGTGCATTCTAGCGCAGAAATGACACTTCTGGCTCAGGTACACCACTTTGAAAGTGGTATACCTGTTCCAGCAGTAATGTGCCTAGAATTGCCGTACTGAAGCTATAAATTTATAGCTTCGTAAGGTTCTAGTGCGCCCTGCCTCCCGCATGCCTCCCAAACTCGGGCACATTACACATGCCTGATATTGGCGTTTAGGACATTTACACCTATTGCGAACGGGGCCGTGCTAGATGGCAGGCTGAAAAGACGCCAGACTTCTGGCGCAGCCCCGTACATACATATCGACCTTAGTGTTTATCAGTGCTTATTGCTTGTTAAAGGGGTTTTATCGTCACACGCTTTTGCAGACTTGAGCCGTTTCAGTCTGTTACAGCTTCAAATCCAGGGGCGGGTCTCTTCTCTCAGTTGGTGAGTCTCTCCTCCCAGGGGCAGGTCTCTCCTCCCAGGGGCATGTCTCTCCTCTCAGTAGGCGTGTCTTCCCTCACTGAAGAGTTGTGACATCATCATTCTGTGTGAGTAGTGGAAGGGAGAGGATGTCTGGAGATCAGCTGTGAGGACATGAGAACCATTGCAGGAGTTCTGCAGAGCTGTCATAAACAGGCTGCACAAACTCTTTGTAACCAGAACACCTGCATTGTTGTAAGCAGAACACTTGCATTGGTGTAAACAGTTATACATACAGCCTGAATTGATGAAACAAATGTGAGAAAAGCACGCTGCCACCCCCCCCCCCCTACTATGTTATCAGGCAGGAGGTAGAGGGGAACAGACTGTATAACAATATGAGGGGAGAGTGAATCTAGCAGCTAGAGACTCAGTAATTGCCCAGATCCTTTACATAGAGTTTTCACTGGGAGAAGGGGCATAGAGAGTAGCTGAGATAGCCTTCATTATACAGACACAGTCATCACAGGCAGTTTCACTTTCATTTTCCACAGCTCAGAGGGGAGTAAGCACAGAGTGCAGGCAGCCAATCACAGCATGGGGGGCGTGTCCCATCCAGAGGGCATGTTCCAACAGGCTGAATGAAATATCAGTCAGCCAATCACAGAAAATGGGGCATGGCCCGACCACGGGCTGCAGAAATAGCTATGGACACACAGATTAGCTCAGTTCTGCTATACTAAGTGATTTAGGTAATACAAACCAATTGCAAAAGTGCTTATTTTTACGGTTGCCATCATTAAAGATATGATCTTTGTAGCGAGAAAACCCCTTTAAAATCCACCTACAAATCCATGCGTCCGATTGTTTAGTTGATTCGAAATCACTTCTGCAGGGTGCCTTAGTGATTCCCGGCCACGTCACAGTTGCACTGTGACCTTGCCGAGATTGTTCTGTGTATTCCTACCCTGAAGGGGTTTTACTCCAAGTATTTATAACACAAAGACTATGTCTACACGGCATCGGACAAGAACTGTTCAAAGTCGACCGTTTTTTGTCGTATGCACAACCACGTTTTTTGTCATGTTTTGCGCAAAAACCAAAGCTGGTTCTTGTTTTTTTGCCGTTTGCCCATAAAATTGATTGTATGGGAAACAGACCGCAAAACTGAAAACACCAAACTGGATGGATGGAAAACACCAAATTGGATGGATGGATGTAGAGCACGCGCCCCAACGCGCGTTTCGCAGTGCGCTTCGTCCGGGGGCGCGTGCTCTACATCCATCCATCCAATTTGGGACCTTTACTTTTCTACAACGTCTTTCATTAAGGTTGGGTACTTATTATTAATTTATGTATGCCACAGGGCTGTTTTTACAATATATGGTTATTAATAGGAGATCACCCATACTCTATGTTGGACTGTATGTTATGTAAATGGAGGATAGTACACCACGCTTTTCTGTGTAGTTCTTTTGTCATCATTTTTAGTCTGGTTTTTAATATTAATGTGTAATTTTTGCAATTCTCAATAAAATTTGTTAATTTTTACTCTTAATTGGTAAAATCAGTTCTTTGATAGGTGTTTACTGTTAACATGGTTTAAGTTTTACCATAGGATTTATGTGATATATAGCCATTGTTTTTTATAGGCGTTTATTTTATTTTATTTTAAAGTAAATTTAATGCGCCTAAAATCGCAAATCGCGGCACATAGCATATCATTGGTAGTGTATGCAATGCGCCAATTGAGGCGCATTGCGGAACGAAGGCGCATAACTTATCATTACTAGTGTATGTAATGTACCTCAATAGGTGCATTTGTAGGTGCATTACAATTTGTCATTCCCGGCGTATAATGCGCCTAGTTTTGGTGTATGACAGTTTACATTTACATCGAGAATATAGCGTCAAAAGTGTTTTTGATGCAAAATAGACCAAAAATCTGGCATTTGCATATTGGGACATGTTAGATGCTTGAGTGATCCTGCTGTAATTGTCAATTTTAACATTTATCTACTGTGTATGGCCGCCTGAAGTGTGCTAAATTATCAGTATTTCTAGTGATGAGGTTCTCCCACTTCCTGTTCAGACTGCGGGTGGTTCAACAGCAGTCGCTGACATTCCAGCTGTGCTACTCCTAGCTGAGCCATGATAGAGTGAGGTGACTGCTGAAGGTTTATAAACTGCAGTGCTCTAAAGGGTTAAAGCTTGTCAGTAACATCGATAAACAAGCCCCTGAACTCGAGAGGACACTCAGTAGGGAGTGACTTCACCATGGTCAGAGAGGGTTGCTGGAGAGCAGAGAGAGAGTAGAAAGATGTGGTCGGTAACCTAGAGAAACTTGTTGTAGCGGGTTGACCCACTTCTCGGCCCGCGGGGCAAGCTGGGGGTCCGCTCCTGCCGGCGACTCACCTGGCTTCGTTCCTGTCCCGTCCGCATCCTCTGCCGGCCAAGGCGCGCGTGTCCGCTCCCTAGCGCACGCACGCACGCGCTCTTGTAAATTTAAAGGGCCAGCGTCCCGGTAATTGGTTAATTGCCGGGCGCTTCGCCTATTTAGGGTTTCACTCCGCAATCATTCCCTGCTGGATATATGTTGCCTCGTGCCTTAGAAAATGCGTTCCTTAAGTGTATTCTCGCCTTACCGTGTACCAGACCCTTTGCTACGTTTCTCGACTCCGAACCTCTGCCGCCTGCCCTGACCTTCCTGCCTGTCCACGACCACGAACCATTGCTGCCAGCCCTGACCTCTCTGCCTGCCCACGACTACGATTCTTGGATCCCGATTCTGTACCTCGCTGCACCTCGGCCGCGACCTGGTAGCCTCACGCTGCAGCAAGTCCGTCCCGCTTTGCGGCGGGCTCTGGTGAATACCGGGGGCTACTTAGACTCCGCTCCCTGGCGTGGCTTAACTATCATCGCTTGTGGTGGTCCAGAGGATCCACAACCAGAAGATAAAATGTTCTCTGTCTCCTAAACAAAGTTAAATCAAGCCAGCAATGTATTATTAATAGTCCTTATTTACTTTTGCCTACATGATTAAATAAAATGAATGTTGTGAGAAAAGCCCTATAAACATGTACGGTAAGATGAATTAAAATTATTACCCAATAAATTTAAGTTCTGATTTAACTTTAAACCTTTAGAGCTTTTTAGAATTGTGCACGGCTGTTAAAACCCCTCCATCACCAATTTCACCTAATTAGTTTAGCTAGGAATAGCAGAGCTGAAATGGTAGTCACCTCTAACAGCTTGAACAGGAAGTGGAAGCATGAAGCTGGCTATAAAGAGCAGGCACTGTAAAACAGTGGTTTTCTAACCACAATGATTAGCTTTTAACATGTAGGGAAAGGTAAATGAAGACTATTACCAGATACATTGATTTTCTGCTTTTGCATTGTTCAGAAGATAAAGAAGATTTTATCTACTACTCCTGTACACAAGTTTCTCTTAGTTACTGACTACCTCTCTATACTCTCTCTCATTGCTCCAAGCTGCCATCTGACCATAGTGAGTTACTGCCTGCTGAATCTTATTTCCAGCACTGAAGCTTGTTTATCTAAGTTAAAGACAAGTTTTAATCCTTAAGAGCGCTATAGTCCTATGCACTACAGATTATAAACCTCCTGCACTCTTTTCACTATCAAGAATAGCTAGAAACAGCAGACCTGATATGTCAATCACTGCTATAGAACCACCCACAGCCTAACCAGGAGGTGTGACTCTGAAGCTGCCTGTGGCTCTCTGAAACAGTATGGTGAGAACACCCCTTTATGCTTCTGTAACGTCTTGCAACATTTTCTGTGCATTTGACCTAATGCTTAGATTGTTACTGCGCAGGCTCTGTCTCTTTTCTGCCTGCGCATTAGCATGATCAAGACACTGATCGGTCAAGCTTTTGCATTGCTTTGTCCAATGGGCTGACTTTGTTGTTTAGTGCCTTATGATTGAACAAGGCAACTTTGCCTATTTATAGGAGTTTGCTCATCTTATACCTACTGCCGTCCATCTTTTATCTTGGCAGCATATCGTGATGAGGGATTGTTCCTTTACATCATGGACTCTCACTTGCATTACGGTGTATACCACACATCATCCCTGTATTAACTGTTTTTCTGTTAGTACTAAATTGTTATTCTCTAATGAAACCTTTTTCCTTTGGGGAGACGTATTGTAATTAGTCAGGCGATTCTTGTCCAGACCAAAAGTCTCCCCATATTGGCTGTATGTATGTTTGAATCTGTAACCCTTTAACATCTTGGTAGTAGGTTATACCTCACCTTCCTATTGTTGTCACTTTCAATCTTGTACTGGTGTGTTTGTGGACTATTCCTCATAGTGTCTAGGGACATATTGGGGTTTCTTTAGTCCAGGTTTCTGTCAGGGTCACCCTTAATGTGGCGATTACCCCATATATTTCTGTGGATAGGCAGTCTTATTTGGTACGGTTTCGTTTCTAGGGATAAATTAGTTTTTTTTTTGTTTCAAAAGGTTTTTTTTATTGTACATTTTTTTTTAAAAAAATTTAATTTTTATATTATAGCAAAGGGATTATTTTTCTCTACTGCTTAGATACTGAAGATTATTTTCTAAAATGATTCCATAATTAAAATGTTTAACCCCATTTTGCCCTGTGGAGTAATAGTACTTTTTTGGGAAGCATATCTTTCCAAAAAAATTACAACGTTTTATGGCACAAAGATGAGGTGCACATAGAAGTTTTGCATCACTTTTGTGGTATCAGCTGTATAAGACAGCCGGCACCCACCAGGTATGGGGCGGGCTTCGTCATTCCCTCCATAAAGCCTTCCCAATGTCATGATGTTTGTGTATGTCAGATTTTGTTAAAGGGTCTCCCACGGGCAAAATCCTTGCCCTTTTTTCCACGCGCTACACCCGATGTGCATGTGAATAAAAGGGGGGAGGCTTGCGATAGTCCCCTCTTCATACTATGGGCTTTTCAAATATACCAGTGGGTAAAACTCATATATTTGGGAGCTCCCATAGGAGAAGATGGAGAGGACGGCCGCACATGCTGGGTCAGCTTGTACCTAGCTGTGAGCGACCAGTGCAGGGGATTTTACCTCATGGTAAAACCCCTTTAAGGGATTAAATACAATACAAGAAAGCCATTTAACATTAAAATTCTTTTTTTAACATGGACGGAAAGAGATGAAAAGTTTAGTGTCATGCAACCATGTTTAAGTAACAAACAACATGGTAATTATTATTAAGTAAGATTATTATTTTTAATGAATGAATGATTCTATGATAGGAATCCACTATTGTGAACATTGTGAGGGGCCCAAATTTACTGTAGGGTGCTTCTTTCTTCATCCACTTCCCCCTCTCCCCCAACCTATCCCCATTTTTGCAGAGGGTCAATTTTTAAATTTGCTTAATTCATCTAGACAAGGTAGTTCAGAGAAAAGGCTTGTATAGATTCCCTTTAAACAGATGTCCTAAGCAATAAACCTGGTGTTAAGCAACCTTCTGTCTGGATGGAAAGTGGTCCTTGGCCTAGCTTCCGATTTCAAAATCTATTTTTGGACCAGGCTTCCCTACAAATACTTCAGTTCATTAGCCAGCTTGGAACATTATTCATATAGGAGATGGCAAGGTGATACACAATCCTTGTTAACAGATCAGGTTTGGTGATTTAAGTTTGCTAATTTGGCAATACATGATCATTTATATTACCTCCCTTGGGGACTGTGCAAATTCATCATTTTGTCTGTCACCAGTTGTTTTTTTCCTCCTGTTTATTTATTTTAAAAACTACCCCATGCTACATAAGACACTGGGAAAAGAAAGCCTTTATTTCTAATTGTAAATTCTTTGCTGTTTCAGTTCAGAAAGTAATTTTTTTTTTTTATCTCCTCCACAAATCAAGCTACCAGTATTACATTGTACCTTTTCTATACCTACATTCTGTCTATCTTCTGAACAATGTTGTCAGGCAGCGATCTTATTTTGACATTGTTTTCCAACAGAAAGCACTTTTATGAAAAAAAACAGGGGTTCATCTGCGTAATATGTCTTCTTGGTTAAAAATATCAGATAGGACTGTTAGGGTAAAGGGTTTACAAGTGTATTGGGGGGCATACTGTGCGCACCCCAAAAGAGGGGGGTTTTTAAAATCGCGCTGGCCAGGGGTTTTTTCTAAACTCTGTGACAGTCCATAGTGTTACTTTCCCTGGCGTGTAAGTGCCATGAAGAAGTGATGTCACTTCTTTCTCCTGGTAGGTGACACGCGTCAGGGAAAACATCAGGTAATCATAGCTCTCAATGAGAGAGAATTTCGTATTTCGGGGCTATTCAAGGGGGTATGCAGCCCCAATTACGTACCAAATTATGCCCCGCAAATATGCCGTGTGAACAAACCCTTATGAACCTGGATGTTCATCATCTGTGGCAAAAGGGCTACCAGGAGATGACAACTGGCATAATTGTAATGACATTGATGGGTGCATCACAGCAGAACTTACCTTCTCCTATAGAAGTTACCTTTCCTAGGTCATATCTATGACTCCCAGTACTCAGAAAACCCCAACAATTCAGCAGAGCCAAATTCTAATCAACCAAGCAATCATAGAAAACAGTAATTTGAAGCATATATCAAACATGATGCTAGAAGAGACACTCACCAGTGGATGATGGAAGGCAAGGCAGGTAGTAGCACAATAATAGATAAGGATGGCAACCACAAATAGATACAAATGGATAATAAGCAGCAACAACAAATAACTGACCCTGTTTCCCTAAATCTTTCCCTAGATCTGTTTAGCACTGTGCTAGCACCAGATGCTACTGGACCTCCTTCTCCCTAAAAATATGCCTAAAAATAACCCTAAGCTACAACTAACCCTAACACAAACAGGAGAACACTAAGGCCCAGACACAACCAAGACTGTGCATACCAAGAATAAACTGAGATAACCACAAGATACAGGATTTCCACAAAAACAGAACTAGACAAAGAATGAACCAGTAGTAGAAATAACCAGAAAGAAGCATGCAAAAACTCCAGGTATTAAATACTCTGACTAGAACTAACTAAGCAAGACTACAATGGACTAGGTATAAAATAATCAAGATACTGGATAACTTGGTGCAGAATACATAATACCCTTAGACAAAATTGCACAGTTTTCATTATAATTTGCAAAATGCTGCCAAAACCTGGGAACTTTATGGAGAAGATAACAGCAACTTCCACTCTAAGAGGCACAGCATGGTCAGCTGAATTGCCTTGATACATACGAGACGATTGTAGATGTAAGGTGATATTTTATTTGGGGGAGGAGGTTAACAATGCGGTTTTGTGCAATTATTGAGTGTGGTAAGTGCAGGGAAAGGCAAAAATAAATAATATTGGAAAAAACATTATGAAATGGGGTCGGAACCAAGGACCCCAACGAAAAAAATGAACAATAAACAAACAACGTGATTCATAAATTTTATGGTAAAGAAGTTTTGGAAAAGAAGTGCGCACCATCTTTTAAAAGATTTTAAAATAAAAAATCCCCCGGTCCCCGATGGCATACACCCACGTGTCCTAAAGGAGTTAAAAGATTATAGCTGGGCCCCTATTTTTAATATTTATGGATTGCTAATAAGTGGTATGTCCCAAAGGATTTGGGGCATAGCAAAGTGGGGCCAATAAACAAAAGGGGGGCAAAAAGTGATCCTGGAAAACAAAGGCCGGTAACTTAACCTTGTTGGTGGGGAAAATGTTTTTAAGGTTTTCTCAAATGTACCTGGACTATTACTGAAAAAAAATGTATAACGCCATTCCAGCATGGGTTTATGAAGGATCGGTCTTGCAAACTAATCTCATCACTTCTAGAGGGGGTTAGTTCTAGTTCTAGAGGAGGGGGGTGAACATTGGATGCAATATTCTAGATTTCTCAAAGCATTTGATACGTGCTACATAAAAAGGTTGGGTAGGTAAAAAAATGTTTGGACGGGGGGAAAATGTGGAAATGGTAAGCAACTGGCTCAGTGATAGAAAAACAAAGGGGGTAATTAAGGGGGCATACTCAGACTGGACCCCCGTTAATGTGGGGTACCACGGGGCTCAGTTTGGGCCCTATCCCTTTAACACTTCATTAATGATTTACAAGGGATTGAACAGTAGAATAAAATCAATGCAGACGTACTAAGTCTGAAAGTAATAAACACAAAGAGGAAAAAATGTTTTTTAAAAAAAGGGATCGGGCTAAGTTAGGCCTGGGTGGAAAATGGGCAGATAATTTTGTTTAACCCTAACTGCAAGGTTATGCACATGGGGAGGAAAAACCATTACCTTTTAAATTTTAAAAAATTGGTAAAAGGACATGGGGAAGGACTTGGGAATACTGGTGGGCAGTAAACTTTAAATTTTAGCAGCCAGTGTCGACAGCAGCTGCAGGGAAAAAGGATCATGGGGTGTTTTAAAAAAAGGGCAAAAAATGCAATGATTTAAACATAAATTCTGCCATTATCAAATCACGGTTAACCCACATTAATATTGTTACAGTTTTGAGTACCCCGTGCACAGGAAAAAAAATTGTAGAGCTTGAAAAGTAAAAAAGGCGGGCAAAAAAAATAAAAAAGGGACTGGGGGACTGCAATACCCAGAAAAATTAGCAAGATAGGGTTTTTAGTTAAGAAAAAAACGGGGTTCCGGGGGGAAAAAATAAAAAATGTTTTAATCAAAGGCAATATCAAACCTCCCAAGATTTATTTATACCCGGAAAAACCTTGTTCTAGAACAAGGGGGATCCCTACGCTTGAGGGAAAGAAAAATTTATACAAAACATAGAAAGGGATTCTTTATTGTTAGGCATTGGGACTGTGGAAACCCCGCCAGGGAACTTGTCATGGGAATTCTATAACAGAGTTCAAAAAAGGGGTTGGTGCATTTCTGGGTGTATAATATAACAATTATAGTGACCCGGATTCGGAAGGGGGGTTTTTGATTTTTACTCAAACACCCATACAACAAAATTTTCCATTTTTTTTAACCCCCTTGGGGCAAATTTTTTGGTAAACATTTTGAACGTCATATATAAAAAATATAGATGATTAGAAATATTACATTCTACATTTTGGTTAGATTTCTTACTTTCTTGCTGTGACAGTTTTAGAATTTATATAAATTTAAAACAATATGTACATTAAAAGACTTAAGAAATTTGGAAAGAATATTATTCACTTTTGCCATTATTTCTCACTTTTTCTTTACATGGTTTAACTTGTATTTTAGTGGATCTTAAATATAATCTATTTCTTTACTTAACAAAACTGTTTCAAAAGTTTTTTTAAATCACTTAAAAATTTTTTTATTTTTTAAAGAAAAACACAGTTTTTTTAATGAAGATAACATTAAAATGAAATCAAAAATTACCCTCCAACATTGTTAATGTGGTAAAAATTTTTTTTTTTTTCGGCAACACTAGTTGTTAAAAAAATCTACATAGGTGGATAAGGGCCCTTTCCAACAACCATCACTCCGTGTTTTTAAAAGGGACATTTGGTAATGTTTTAAGAAAGGCTATTGATATTTTAAAACCCTTAAAAACCCCCTTGTGCAAGAAGGGTTAGAAACAGCTAAAACTTTTTTGGGCTGATTAGAGAAGCTAAAAAATTTTGGCCTTCCCCTTTGAGCTAGTTAAAAACTGGACCCATTACATTTTTTGGTTTGAAAAAACTCAAAAAAGGCCAGAAAAAGAGAACTTTCATGTAAAAACTTGAAAGCCCTTTTATTGTGTTTAAATAAGGGCCCAAATTCCCAAAGGGAAAAATTTCCCCAAAAAACGAAAAATTTCCTACAACATGGGTACAAACCCCCCTTTCCAGAGGAGAGCAAAAAACCGGCTCAAAACCAGAGTAGAAAAGAATTTGGGGAGGGCCCCGCCCCACAACTGGGGCAACAAGACAAGTACATTAGAGTCCTATTTTGGAAGAAATCGACGCCTCACAGGCCCTAAACCCTGGCAGTTTTCTTTTAAAAAGTACCCGAAAACCCAGGGGTCAACACTACAGTGAAAGGCGACTCCGGGTTTCGGGCCTTCAGGGCAGAGGGGGCAAAAAAAAAGCCATATTGAAAAACTGGCTAAAAAAAGGAAAAGATTAATTTTGGGCTAAAGAACACAGACTTTGGACAGAGGAAGGGGGGGAAAAAAGTGTTTGGCCAGTAAAAACAAATTTTTGGGGGTTTTGGATCACAAAAGAAGAACATTTTTTTGAGACCGAACAACTGAAAAGTTTCGGGAAAGAGTCCCTGTGCCATCGTAAACCCAGGTGGGGTTAAGGGTAAAATTGGTCGGGGGTTTTTTTTTGGGTGCAAGTAAAGCGGGAGATTTGAAACAAGAAAAAAGGGGTTTTTGAAAAAGGAAGGCTATCTTTTTCCATTTTGAAAACCCCAAATCCCAAATACCCTGTGGCCCAGCGCTTGATTGGACCCAAATTTCATCCTGCCACGGGAAAAATGCCCCAAAGCACAACCCCAAAATTTTCAAGAACTTTTGGGGAAAAGAAGCAGGCAGCTGGAGTAAGGGAGTGGCCACGCAGTCACCAGACCCAAACCCCCTTTGGGAGCTGTTGGGGGGAGAAAGCTTGCCCATATCCAACTTGGGGGAGGGGGCCTATTTGAACCTGGGGTGAAATTTTAAACCAGATTCCCCTCAGCAAATTAACAGCTAGAAGCCAAAG
This sequence comes from Phyllomedusa bahiana, assembly GCA_025379985.1. NCBI lineage: Eukaryota > Metazoa > Chordata > Amphibia > Anura > Hylidae > Phyllomedusa > Phyllomedusa bahiana. Next base: position 48,321 of record JAODAL010013326.1, on the reverse strand, counting down.
GTCTGCAATGCTGGAATTGCTGCAAAGGGAGCATTCTCTGACGAAAGCAAAGTTTGAAGTAGAAAATTACTTCAAATAAAAATCATTATTTCTAACCGTGTCAAGGTCTGGACTCTATATATATTAATTATGCAACTCATTTGATAAATCAAAGTATGATTTTTCAGGGAAATCACACTATTTTGTGGGTGCCCCCAAACTTTTGAATGGTAGTGTATATAAACTATATATTAAATAAAAACTATTCTATGGATATGCCATAAATATGTAAGAGGGGAAAATTCCAGCATTTATGTTATGTTCATGTACTATTGCTGGGGTTTCTGTGTGGTTTAGCAAAGTAAATAGCAGTGGGGAATTCCACCCTTGTGCACCATGGTGCCATTAAGTGTCAGGTGGGAGGGTGTCATTAGGGGTCATGGGGAACCCTGTAGACAGAGGTGATTGGTAAGTGAGAAGTCATGTACCCAGATTGTGTGTGAGTCCCAGTGCGGATATAAAATAGTTAGGTTTCTGCCATGTGACGTGTTGATTTCTGTTGTGTAGTTACTGAGGCAGTCAACAGCCTGAGCATTCCTGGCCTGTGTGTGATGAACAACTTCTATTGTTTAAAGAGACAGGCACTCATAAGTGGTAATAAGTGGTAATGGACTGCAATATAGATAAAGGGGGCTGTGGTGGAGATTGAGTCCTCTACCACTACTCCTCCTGTTTACTAGGCCATGGAGGAGAAGTGGTAGAGGACATCTACTAAGAAACAGAGACATGAGTGTCTGACATAAGAAATGAGAGGTCAGAGAGAGCAACCAAAGATGGTGCAGGAGTAAATAATGCAAGAACAGCATAGAGACTGAAGGGCTTCATACCCTTGGTGTGGAGGCAAACTAAGAGAGACAGTGTGCCTTTGTGAGGACTACCAAGCATACTATATATTGAATATGTATTTCATATAACCACTAAGGTTGAAGTGCCTCCTGTAAGTTAATGGGGTGTTCGTACCATGCTGTTTTCTAGCGCCTGCTCTTCACAGCCAACTTCAGGCTTCCACTTTCTGTTCAGGCTAAAGCAGTGATCGACACATCAGCTCTGCTATTGTTAGTTGATCCTGTTATAGTGACCCTGCTAAAAGAAGCGTGTAAACAGCAGGGCAGAAGGCTACAGAGCTCTAAAGGGTCAAAGTCCATCAGTAACATAGATAATAAAGTTCCTGGTTTACTGATAGGAAAACAGAATGGAGCGAGTCATTATGGTCAACCAGTGCGAGTGGAGCAATGAGAGCAGAGAGAGGGGGTCAGTAACCTAGGGAAGCTTGTGTACACAAGCAGGAGAAAAGACCTGCTCTAACTCTGAAGAGAAGCAAAATCAGTACAGCAATGCATTTGGTATTAGTCTGTCTTTACCTTTCCCTAAATGTTTCAGGCTATTCACTGTGGTGTTACCGAGTTTACAGACAGCAACCTGTCAGTGTGTCATTCTTTTCATCGAGGTCGTTACCACCAGGCCTCCCTCAATGTCACCAGTAGCCACCACTCAGAGTTACAAACCTGCAAATAGGGGGTTAACCACCAAACCATCACACCAGGTTTACTCTGCTTTAATGCTTGTTTCAGAAGCTTGGAAAAGGTTTTGCAGTCTTTACAAATACTGTGGGAAAGTTTTTTTTGTTTTTTTTTGTTCATGTTTACCTTTTTCCTTTCTGGTTCTAGATTAGAATTTTTTACACTACTAAGGTAACAGAAAATAGTTTATTTTCTATTGACAAGCAATTGCAAATTTGACTAACTATACTGTACAGAATAACCCTATTTGGTGCAAGTTCCTTTGTTCTGTGTCATATCATCATTGAATTGACACCTCAAGAAAGTCTTATATTCTTCTCTGGGCAGCTCTTTATCTTAATGTCCCTTCTTTATATCTCTAGAACTACTAGAAATATCATGTTTCCTTCCCTTTCAGATACACACCTGCTCTATAAAACGATGGTTTTGTTTTAAACCTCTAACCAGGGAGCTTTAATTAAAGAGATAGTGGTCCTGTTTTATTAGTTTACCAAGATTAAGTTTCAGCAGTGGTTGTCAAAATCCCATTCACATAGCGCTGAAACAATAACCCATTTACATACTCACAAGCTTACTGCAAAAGTATATCAAATGATCCCATTATTGGAGCTTCTTACAATTATGTACTCCATAAGTTTACAGTTATAGTGGATGTCCAGTGTTATGTACCCAGAGCTTATTCATTGCAAGTTTCTATTATACTTTGTGTCAGTTCAGTTTCCTCATGGTTTTAATTTCCACTGCTTGTTGTCAGTAAATGGAAAGATCTCTTGTAGTGGGTTGCAAAAGTCTTACTACCCCTTGAACTGTTCCTCATTTTTTAAACGTTACAGCCATAGACTTAAATGTATTTTCTGGATATTTTATGTGATAATGCAACACAAAGTAGCAAGAATTTGTGAGATGTAATGAACATGATACAGGCTTTTCCAAATTTTTTGCAAATTAAAAAACTGAAAAGTGTGGCTTGCATATGTTTTCAGCCCCCAATACATACAGTGCCTTGTGAAAGTATTTGCCCCCTTTGAACTTTTCAACCTTTTGCCACATTTCAGGCTTCAAACATAAAGATATATAAAATTTAAAAATGTTTGTGAAGAATCAACAACAGGTGCGACACAATTGTGAAGTGGAATGAAATCTATTGGATATTTTAAACTTTTGTAAAAAAAAACAAAAACTGAAAAGTGGGGCGTGCAAAATTATTTGGCGCTCTAAAGTTAATACTTTGTAGCGCCACCTTTTGCTCCGATTAAAGCTGCAAGTCACTTGTGGGATGTCTCTATCAGTTTTGCCCATTGAGAGACTGAAATTCTTGCCCATTCTTCCTTGGAAAACAGCTCGAACTCAGTGAGGTTGAATGGAGAGCGTTTGTGAAAAAACAGTATGCGGTACGCAAAAAGTGCCCATCAAGCCAATCCAACTTGTGGGAGGGGCTTCTGGAAGCATGCAGTGAAATTTCTCCAGATTACCTCAGCAAATTAACAGCTAGAATGCCAAAGGTCTGCAATGCTGTAATGCTGCAAAGTTTGAAGTAGAAAATTATTATTTCAAATAAAAATTGTTATTTCTAACCTTGTCAATGTCTGGAAATTTTCATTTTGCAACTCATTTGATAAATAAAAGTATGAGTTTTGAGGGAAAACACAAATTTGTCTGGGTGACCCCAAACTTTTGAACGGTAGTGTAGCTCCATCCATCTTTCTACCAACTCTGACCAGCTTCCCAGTTCCTGCTAAAGCAAAACCTCCAGTAGCCACAACCATGCTTTGGTCTCCTCTGCCCAGAGCACCTTCTTCCACATGCTTGCTGTGTCTCCTACATAGCTTTTCGAAAAATGCAAAATTGGCTTGCTTTAAAAAAATGCCACTCTTCTATAAAGGTCAGATTTGTGGAATACATGACTAGTAGTTGTCCTCTGCAACTCCTCCAGAGTGACTATGGGCCTCTTGACTGCTTCTCTAATTAGTGCCGTGTCTAAGCTGTCAGCTTAGGTGAACGGCCATTACTTGGTAGGCTAGCAGTTGTAACATATTCCTTTCATTTACGAATGATGAATTAAACAGTGAGATGTTCAGAGCTTGGGATATTTTTTTTTTTAGAACCTAACTCTGCAATACACTTTGCCACGACTTTCGCTACCTGGTGTATTCGTTGGTTTTCATGATGGTGTTTTTCATCAATGTTCTTTAAAAAACCTCTGAGGCCTTCAGAAAACAGCTGTAGTTATACTAAGAATAAATTACTTACAGATGTACTCTATTTGCTAATTAGGTGACTTCTAAAAGAAATTGGTCACACTAGATTTTATTTAGGAACACTAGAGAACTTGAGGCTGAATACTTCCGCCACCATCCGGCGGCTTCAATATACACTGACCCGTCGGTATATGGCGTATCCTCTGGGCCCCTGCGAGCGTAGAAGTAAATACTCTGTGTAACTCACAGAGGTAGCCGAAGTGTAGGCAGGATTGAAGGTGCTGGTACAGGTTACAGGACACGGCAGGTGTAGCAGGAGGCAGATAGAGCAGTCCCAGGACAGTAGCGGGCTTGGTACAGCGACAGGTATACATCAAGTATATAGCGGACTTGTGCAGCGGCAGGTATTCAGCAGATAACGGGGACAGGTAATTAGCAGCAATACAGCAGCCAGGGGTCAAGCTCTATGTAGGAAGACAACAACGAACTGACACCGGGGCAAGGGCGGGAAGATCCTTATATAGCCAGGAGTCCCAGGTTACAGAGAGGAAATGGGAACACTGTCCCTTTAAATACTCATGTAGTGGTGCGCGCGTGCCCTAAGGGGAGCTCGTGCGCGCTCAGGATGCCAGGGAGCAGGAGGAAGCAGTGGAGACATGCAGCTGCCGGCAGGCACTGCCGCCAGCATTGAAGCACAGACAGGAGCAGGGACAGGTGAGTATAGTGCAGGGGCTGCAGCAGAGGCACAGGCATGACTGCGGTCCATGACAGTGGCTGCGGCGTGCACCGTGACAATTTATGCACACCACACGTTTCAGTTTTTTCACTTTCAAAAATTAATAAAAGAACATATTCTTTATACTTCACAAATATTTGCGACTTTGTGTTGCTTTACACATAAATATCAATAAAATACATTTAGGTTTGTGACTAGTGTTGAGCGATTTTTATCGACAAAGTTGAAATCGGCAAGGTTTTTATGGTGATCGAAATTTCCAGTACATGCGATAATTAAGGTTAGAATCTGTGCATCATCTATTAAGATCGCGCCTTTTTCGGCGCTTCCTGTAATTTTGGCGGCCAGCAAATCAGATTACAGAATAGAGCAGGTGAGATTGTGGGGCGACGTCCTGACGGGGAATGTGTAGGGGTTACGATTGGCTGGAAAAATCACATGACCTCTTTTTTACATAGAACAGCGTTTCCTGTTTCAGCCTCAGTGTCTCTCAGCGTCTAAATAGGGATAGACCTGCGTTCTGCCTGTGGCCAAACAGCTCAGCGAAATTAGTCTATTTCTGCACAGAGAAACCTCAAAATATTCGCTGTGATCCTTCCACTTTAGTTAGATTAGGGATTTGAACTTTTTATGTAGTTAGCTATGAATTTTAAAGCAGAATCTACCCATGTAAATTCCCGGCGTTGGGAGCTGGGGGGGGGCCCCGCGGCGAACACAGACAAGCTCTATCTATAAAGAACACTGGATAAAGTTCACCAAGACTTAGTGTAACATTGGGTAGTGAATATCTTTATTATTAACATTTTGCTATTGAAATATTTCCGGGATATTGGGCACCTGAACTTAATTGGATAAACTAATTTCTAAAACTGCAGGTCTCTTTGTTAGCTGCAAAACTCCACTTTATTATCATATACATTTCAAAATAGGTGTTCAATTTTACCCATTACACCTGTGACTGTTGATAATCCACCTTGCACTTAAATTACAAACCACAATCTTGTAGTCAGCACAGTATTTTGTTGCCAAAAATACCGTGTATCGTACAAAAACATCACAGTTACGTTTTTTTTTGACTTTTGCGCACCCAGCACTGTTCATTGACGCAGCATCTACGTAAATCTTAAAACAGCAATTCTATATTCACCACAGGGAATTGAAAGGTGCAAAAAATATAGTTTTATTATATCAAAACATAACATTTACGTTTTTTTGACTTTTGCGCACCCACACTGTTCATTGACGCAGAAATCTACGTAAATCTTAAAACAGCAATTCTAGATTCACCACAGGTGAAATTAAAGGTGCAAAAAATACCGTTTATTATCTCAAAACATATCAGTTTCGTTTTTTTTGAATTTTGCGCACCCATCACTTTTCATTGACGCAGCATCTCCGTAAATTTTAAAACAGCAATTCTATATTCACCACAGGTGAATTGAAAGGTGCAAAAAATACCGTTTATTATACAAAACATAACAGTACGTGTTTTTTTTGACTGTTTGCGCACCCAGCACTGTTCATTGACGCAGCATCTACGTAAATCTTAAAAACAGCAATTCTATATTCACCACAGGGTAATGGAAAGGAGCAAAAAATACAGTTTTATTAATCAAAACATAACAGTTACGTGTTTTTTGACTTTTGCGCACCCATCACTGTTCATTGACGCAGCATCTACGTAAATCTAAAACAGAAATTTTCTATATTCACCACAGGTGAATTGAAAGGTGCAAAAAATACAGTTTATTATATCAAAACATAACAGTTACGTGTTTTTTGACTTTTGCGCACCCAGAACTGTTCATTGACGCAGCATCTACGTAAATCTTAAAACAGCAATTCTATATTCAACACAGGTGAATGAAAGGTGCAAAAAATACCGTTTATTATATCAAACATAACATTACGTGTTTTTTTGACTTTTGCGCACCCACACTGTTCATTGACGCAGCACCCTTACGTAAATCTTAAAACAGCAATTCTATATTCACCACAGGTGAATTGAAAGGTGCAAAAAATACAGTTTATTATATCAAAACATAACAGTTACATGTTTTTTGATTTTTTGCGCACCCATCACTGTTCATTGACGCAGCATCTAAGTAAATCTTAAAACAGCAATTCTATATTCACCACAGGTGAATTGAAAGGTGCAAAAATACCGTTTTTTATATCAAAACTATAACGTTACGTGTTTTTTGACTTTTGCGCACCCAGCACTGTTCATTGACGCAGCATCTACGTAAATCTTAAAACAGCAATTCTATTTTGCCCCACGGGTGAATTGAAAGGTGCAAAAAAATACAGTTTATTATATCAAAACATAACAGTTTACGTTTTTTTTGACTTTTGCGCACCCAGCACGTTCATTGACGCAGCATCTACGTAAATCTTAAAACAGCAATTCTATATTCACCACAGGTGAATTGAAAGGTGCAAAAAATACAGTTTATTATATAAAAAAATAACATTTAAGTGTTTTTTTGACTTTTGCCCCACCCAGCACTGTTCATTGACGCAGCATCTACGTAAATCTTAAAACAGCAATTCTAAATTCACCACAGTGAATTGAAAGGTGCAAAAATACAGTTTATTATATCAAAACATAACAGATACGTTTTTTTTTGGACTTTTGCCCAGTCCAAATTTGTTGATAGACACCTTGCAGTTTAAATTGAATCCAGCAATTTTGTTTTGATTAGGGGGATTTGAGAATAGCTGTGATTTGCTGCCCTTTTAATAAAGATTTTCCCAAAAAACTATTCCATCCCTTTTCTCAAATTTTTATATATCTGAACAATGGAGCGAAATGCAGGTGGTAAGCGAGCAAAGAGGGGGGTAGCACATGGAGGTAGAGGTACGAGAGAAGGTGCTCCTTCCAGTCTGGCGACAACACGCTTTGCCAGCGGATCGTCAGTTGCAGACCGTCAGGCCTGTCATCGCTGGGTCAGGGCCCTGTGAATCTAAGTAACGAACATCGTCGCCAATCTGTCCTTCAGTGGTTAATGCAACCTGCAACTCCTCGTCCTCGCAGTCACGGCCACAAATGTCGTCATCAGCATCATCAGAAATCTGCCCCAACATGAAGCAGCCCAAATGTCAACTCGTGAAACCCACCACTGGGATAATCCATTTTCTGAAGACCTTTGAGGCCCAAAATGGGGTTGGGGTCAGAAGGCATGTTTAAAAGATCAAGAGGCAAAAAAGGATGATTTTCTCTGCTATGACGCCCAGTTACTGATGCCATCAGAGGAGGTGAAGGAAGCAGGTCAATCGGCAAAAATCCCGGGCGGTCGGAAACGCCTTGCAGTGCCCCTTGCTTTTAGCCCGCACTTCTGGATGCAGAAAGTCAGGACGACCAAGTCACCTGTGTTTGATGATGATGATGATGACGCCCATTGCGGATCCATCCTGGCTTTTCCGCAGATTTTGCTTGTGAGCGCTCATCAGTGGACGAGGAGGAAGACGATGGGGTAGTGTCAAAAACGGGTCCCGCCAAAAAAAGGGAAGGGCAGTCGCAGAAGTCCGCTGATAGATTCCGCCAGCCACGGTCAGCGAAAACCCCCTGCTCCTCGCTTATCCCCGTCAAAAAGGTCCAGGACCTCTCAAGCCTGGGCCTTCTTTGAGCAAGCCTCTGATTCACCCAGCGATGTCATATGCCGCCTTTGCCGTAAACCATAAGTAAGGCAAGAACCTAAGTGTTAACCACCACCAACATGTCTAGTCACGCAGCGAATGCATAGTTGAAATGGAGGGAACACTTGGCCAAAAAAAGGCCGGCCTCCAACCACTGTCACACCCTCTGTCTCCGCCTCCTCCTCCTCCGCCACCACCAAGCGTTCCTCAGCTCCCATGTCTCTCAGAGTCATGATCAGGGATCACCTCCGCTTCAGCCCCACCGTCGCCCGAGTACCACCACACCACCAGAGACCCATCCTAACCCCTTCTCCTTCCGCCAGTTTGACGACCTGCACGCCGTAAAAGCGGCCCGTCTAGCAGCCACCTTCCTGTCTTCCAGGTTTGGGAAACAAAAAACACTTTAACCCAAACCATCCCAAAGCCAAAAGCCTGAATGTCGGGATTGCCAGGCTTTTTGGGCCCTTTGGGAAAAGTTCCTTTCCGTCTGGTGGACACAGATGGTTCCGCCACGTCATGGCCCCCCCGCTTGCCCCCAAAAACCAGATGCCGAGCAGGCATTTCTTTGCCAGAAAAGCCGTCCCTGCCCTGGCCAGCCACGTGTCATCTAAAATTTCAAGCGCGTTGTCTGCATCTGTGTCCGGAAAGTCCATCTCACCACCAAAACATGGACTAGTAAGCATGGTCAAGGCCGCTATATCTCTGTGACAGCTCACTGGGGAAGCTGGGGGGATGTCTCTGGGGGTGACGGGGCTCTCAGGCTCGGCGCACGCTCTTCAAAACCGCAGGATGGGCAGGGCTCTTTCCCCCAAGGGTCCTCTGGTGGCATCACGTGCCCAAGACACCAGGCCGTGTTGAAATTAATCTGCCTGGAGACCGCCACACACAGGTCAGGAGCTGTGACGGCTCTAAGCAACGAGACCAACGCTGGCTGGGTGACAAGAACCTTGTGCCAGGGAAGGTGGTGTCGATAACGGGGCGAAATTTGCTGGCCGCCCTTTAAATCGTAGCTGGGGCACATCCCTTGCCTGGCACATGTCATGAACCTTGTCCCTCCAGAAATTTCTAAAGAGCTACCCGGGTCTGGACTGCCTGCTGAAGAAGGCTCGAGGTCTGAGTTCGGCACTTCCGCCGTTCGCACCCTGCTTCGGGCCCGCCTTGGGTGCATTTCAGCGTCAGCTCGGCCTCCCCGTCAACCGCTCCCTTGTTGACGTTGCAACACGCTGGAATTCCACCCCCCACATGCTCCACGATTGTGGGGAGCAGCGCAATGCCATTACCAGTACGAAGTGACACATTGACTGACAAGCAGCGGTACGGGCCTCAGGGTGTTGAAACCCCCGGGGAAATGGAGGCAGGGAAAGAGCTCTGCACCATCCTTTGCCAGTTTTGAAGAAGCCACCAAAAAAGGTCAGTGCGGACAATGCCCTTGTCAGCATGACATTGTGTGATCTTAGATATGGAACGATCGTTGGACACTCTGAAACAACAGGCCCGCCAGCGACGGAGGAGGAGACGGACACAGATGCGGACACGGAGCCTTTCTCTCCGTCAAATCCACAAGGCCCGACAGTTTCACAATTTCATCGGTCTTCATTAGGGAGTGGTGCGGGGTCCAGAGCTAGTGCAAGGTGCGCATCAGCTCTCAGGGTGCATCATCTCAGGCAAGTCAGGGCTGTGTTGAAGCTGTGCCGGAGGCAGCGGAGGGAGGAGGAGTTTCCTAGACACCGATGTTACCGACGGCCCTGCCTTGGAAAAGGTTGGCGCGAATTGAGGCGGGGGAGGGAAGATGAGGAAGATCATTTTGCTAGTGCCCCCTCACCCAGAGGCTTGGGAAATCCAGGCTCCATCCCCTCACCATGAAATGCTTGGATGCCCCCATTTCCTCCAACATGATTTCCTCGCATTTAAGGCCATCAAAAAAGAACAACAGTTACTGGGTGGCCACCCTCCTGGATCCCCGGTACAAAACAAAAATCAGCACTTCCTTCCACCCACCCAAATAGAGAGTAAAATGCAGGAAAGGAGAACCCTTTCTGATGAGCAACAAAAGAACATCTGTGGCGTCGCTTCACGTTCCCCAAATGTCCGGGAACAAAAACACGACGTGACAAGCATAAGAGTGCCAAGAAAAGCGACGCACCCGCAGGCAAGGGGCAGAAAACCAATGGGTGACCTCTGGCATTTGTACCACCTCAAAAAACGCAATGCAATGCAGGCACATCCAACACACAGAGAATTACTTAAAAAATCATGGGCCGATATCTGCGTCTCAACACCGAAGTTTTGCATTGTTCCGGGCCCAATAACTTCTGGTATCCAAAAAATGGACGAATGCCCAGCTGCCTCGCACGCCATAGATGTTGTCCTGCCACACCAGCGTCATATCGAGCGGAACCTTCACAAAAAGCTGGAGAGTCATTACAGACAAAACGCAAAAACCGCTTTCCCCAAATAATGTTGGATCGTTTGTACTTTCAAACAAGAAAAGTCAGGCATGGGTCTCTGATGAGTTGTGCCCCAATTGGCCGAGTCACCGAATTAGTGGCCAGTCTACTTCACATCCTTTCAAACAGAAATGGTCCTCTTAAAACCCTTTTTTTAAAATGATCATTTCTTACTGCAATTTTATTCTCTTTTCCCAACATTTCATTGGCGGTTTGCGTGAGGAGACTGTAAAAGAACACAAGTTTTCATGCAACACCGTATTCCAATTACCACTTTATCTTAAGAATTTTTCGCAATTGGCAATGGTTTTGAGGCAGTTGCTGTGAGATACAGCTATAATTAAGGTCCTTTGGAACAGAAAATTGGGTTCTAAGTGGCATTTCTCCCTCACATATTTTTTAATAGTGGCCTGAGAAGTCATATTTTATAATTTTTTTGGGGTCATTAGCCTGTTAGATACAGCAATAATCATGGTCCCTTGTTACGAAATGGTGGCTTCTAAGTGGCAATTTCTCCCTCACTTTAAATTTTTAAACAGTGGCTGAAGAAGTCATTTTAAATTTTTTGGTCCATGCTGCGTTTGAAATGCAGCAATACTACAGTCCTATTATAAAAAAATGTTTTTTTCTAACAGAAAATTTGTTCTTCACAATTGACCAAAGTGGCTCAAGGGTCATGCTTTGAATTTTTGGGGGCATTTGCTGTGACATGCAGCAAAACAACAGGGCCTATTCTAAAAAAAGTTGTTTCCCAACAGACATTTGTTCTTCACAATTGACCAAAGGCTCAAGGGTCAGCTTGAATTTTTGGGGGCATTTTGCTGTGACATGCAGCTATACACAGTTCCTATTCTAAAAAATGTTGTTTCTAACAGACATTTGTTCTTCACAATTGTCAAGAGTGGCTCAAGGGTTTATGGGGCTGTCAGAAACAGGAATAGGTAGGACAATGTTATGGACACATATTGGCAAAATAAACTTGTATTTTGAAAGATCTTTAACATAGCTATCAATCCCTGTATTGAGACAACCCATTAATACAATGAAAAAAAGAGAAAACAAGGACATGGTGGGATTCATCCTATTTTTAAAAATGGTGTTTTCTAGAAATTAAATACAAAAAAACTTGCATGTACAAAATAGTTGTTAAAAAATTCCTCGAAATTGTACAAGGGAGGTACAGGAAAACTTGACCAAGATAGGTTATTCAGAGGACAATGGAGTATGGAGCAAAGACAGAGAACAAAGTACAGAGACCATTTCCTCCATCACGTTGAGTAAAATGAGAAAAAGAATGCCAAGATAAAGGGCACCTGGTGTAACAGGAGCGTTTTTAAACCCCCAGTATTTCCAAGTGAAGCCAATTGGTCCCCACACCATACGGAAAGGGGCAAGCGCTACCCAGGTATCGACTGTGTACAGAGGAAGGCTGGAGTTCTCACACTTCCGCTTTCCGCACTCTGCTTCAGCACGACAGTTTCATTGCTGCGTCATCAGGGCATTTTAACCTCGTGTAATAGATGACGACGCCAGCCTGGGCTTTCACCGCACCCAAATGTAACTCCGGGCCCGGTCATGCTGTGGCCCAGGACAGGTATAGTCAATTGTTTCCCGTTTCAACTAAAATGGTGGTTGAAAGACTCCTTTTTCCGGCACTTTTTAAATGTGGGGGTCATGCAGGTTTGGGGCTCATGCTGTGGCCCAGGACAGGTATAGTCCCAAAGTCCATGAAACTAAAATGGTGGTTGAAAGACTCCTTTTTCCGGCACTTTTAAATGTGGGGGTCATGCAGGTTGGGCTCATGCTGTGGCCCAGAAAAGGTTTTAGTCAATGTCCAGTTCAACTAAAATGGTGGTTGAAAGACTCCTTTTTCCGGCACTTTTTAAATGTGGGGGTCATCAGGTTTGGGGCTCATCTGTGGCCCAGGACAGGTGTAGTCAATGTCCAGTTCAACTAAAATGGTGGTTGAAAGACTCCTTTTTCCGGCACTTTTAAATGGGGGGTCATGCAGGTTTTGGGCCATGCTGTGGCCCAGGACAGGTATAGTCAATGTCCAGTGAAACTAAAAAAGGTGGTTGAAAGACTCCTTTTTCCGGCACTTTTTAAATGTGGGGTCATGCAGTTTTGGGCTCATGCTGTGGCCCAGGACAGGTATAGTCAATGTCCAGGAAACTAAAATGGGGTTTTTAAAGACTCCTTTTTCCGGCACTTTTTAAAAGTGGGGGTCATGCAGGTTTGGGGTCATGCTGGTGGCCCAGGACAGTATAGTCAATGTCCCAGTTCAACTAAAATGGTGGTTGAAAGACTCCTTTTTCCGGCACTTTTTAAATGTGGGGGCCATGCAGTTTTGGGGCTCATGCTGTGGCCCAGGGCAGGTATATCAATGTTCCCGTGAAACTAAAATGGGGGTTGAAAGACTCCTTTTTCCCGGGACTTTTTAAATGTGGGGTCATGCAGGTTTGGGGCTCATGCTGTGGCCCAGGACAGGTATAGTCAATGCCAGTGAAACTAAAATGGGGTTGAAAGACTCCTTTTTTTCCCGGGACTTTTTAAATTGTGGGGGTCATGCAGGTTGGGGCTCATGCTGTGGCCCAGGACAGGTATAGTCAATGTCCAGTTCAACTAAAATGGTGGTTGAAAGACTCCTTTTTGCGGCACTTTTTAAATGTGGGGGTCATGCAGGTTTGGGGCTCAGCGTTCCAGGACAGGAATATTCAATGTCCATTCAAGTAACATGATGGTTCAAATCATACTGCCTTCTGGCACTTTTTAATTTGTGGGTGATGCAGGTTTAAGGGTCAGGCTGTGGTACAAGACAGAGATAGTAAATGGTCTGTGACTTTTTTTCTGTGACTTTTATAACCTAAGTGTGTTGCCTAAGATGTAGCACGTATCCATTTGACTGTTGTGGATGTTAATTTCAGCTTCTCCAGCCTGTTTGGGTGTAATAATGAAGGTGTTGTTGCTCTCCCATAGACTTTAATGGTCATCGCGCATAATCGATGCTCACTATCGAAAAACCTTATCGATAGCGGCCGACTATCGACTATCGATCGATCTCGATAGCCAACGCAATCGCTCAACACTAGTCAAGGGGATCCCAGAACAGGTGAGTCCCTAACCACTAACAAGTTACCTCACTAGGAGTCCATTCAGACTCAACATCTCAGGGAGTGACAGGAACTTACAATTGAACTATCCTGCACTGGTTTAAAAGAGGCGGCAGAGTGCAGCAAGCCAATGAGATTGCCATTTCTCAAATAGACTACAAAGCTTAATTAGGCTGTGCACATCTAAAATATATTTTGAAAAACGTAAGCATAGGTGCACACTGAAAAGGCAATAGCATACATCTAATACATATATCAGTGGCACACTGAATGGACTCCAAGTGAGGTAACATGTTAGTGGTTAGGGACTCACCTGTTCTGGGATCGCCTTGACGCTATTGGGAGGTGAGCTTAATACAATCTTTGATCAAAAACTGTAAACTAAGAGTCCCAGGTTTTTCATATTTTCCTTAGCAGTAATGCATTTCCAATATTCCTATATACCTTGATGTTCTACTTAGTTTTTAGTGTGCCACTGATATATGTATTTGATGTATGCTATTGCCTTTTCAGTGTGCACCTATGCTTACGTTTTTCAAAATATATTTTAGATGTGCACAGCCTAATTAAGCTTTACATGATCATCACTATCATGATGACCAAAATAGCATACCGATATAACCAAACAGCAACAATGTACAAAGACCAGATAGTACCGCCACATCATCATTACGTATCTCCACCATAAAGTGACTGAATACCACCACACTGTTACTGAATATAATTCATTACAATAAGACCAATATTACCCCCATATAGTGACCATATAGTGGTAGATACAAGTGCACACAGTGCAGTTACATTTAGTGACTCACAGATGACGTATTCTCTGAGTCATTCATGTTCCGTTTTCTTCTTCATCCTCTTCAGACCGCCATGATGACTTCTCCTGGCCACCACTCATCCCTGCAGGATTTACAACACAAACACCTGAGATGTCTCACTTTTTTAAAATTTTCCTAACTGTACCCACCCATAGTGCCCCAAATGGTAATAATTACCCCCTTGGTGCCCTGGTAGTTAGATAGAGCCCTTGGTAGCTAGGTATATAACTCTCTCCCCCTCCCCCGTAAGTAGATAGTTGTATTGCCCCCCCTTTAGGCAGATAGTTAGGTAGTGGGCCCTTCTTAGGCAGATAAGTAGGTAGTGACCCCCACTTATTCAGATAAGTAGGTAGTACCCCCCTTAGGCAGATAAGCAGGTAAGTAGGTAGTGCCCCCTCCCCCTTAGGCAGATAAGTAGGTAGTGGTCCCCCCCTTATGCAGACAAGTAGGTATTGGACCCCCTTAGGCAGGTAAGTAGGTAGTGGTCCCCCTTAGGCAGGTAAGTAGGTAGTGGTCCCCTTCTTAGGCAGATAGGTAGGTAGTGGGCCCCCTGTAGATATATAGGTAGGTAGTGGGCCCCCTTTAGGTAGGTAGATAGGTAGGTAGCGGGCCCCCTTTAGGTAGATAGGTAGGTAGGTAGCGGGCCCCATTTACGTAGATAGGTAGGTAGTGTGCCCCTTTAGGTAGATAAGTAGGTAGTGGGCCCCTTAGGTAGGTAATGAGCCCCCTTTAGGTAGATTGGTAGATAGTGGGCCCCCTTTAAATAGATAGGTAGGTAGCAGGCCCCCTTTAGGTAGATAGGTAGGTAGCGGGCCCCCTTTAGGTAGATAGGTAGGTAGAAGGCCTCCTTTAGGTAGATAGGTAGGTAGTGGGCCCTCTGTAGTTAGATATGTAGGTAGTGGACCGCCTTAGGTAGGTAGCAAGCCCCCCTTAGGTGGGTAGGATTGCTGGGGGGCGCTGCTCAGGAGGGGAGGAGGGGGACAGCGTTGCGTGTCACAGCTGCGGTCAGTACACTCACACTTACATCTCCTGCATGCTGTAACCAGAGAAGCCGGGTCCTCCTCTCTCTCTATCTGTGGGCGGGACAATTTGAATCAGAGATAGAGAGGAGGGCTCGGCTGCTCTAATCATAGCATTCAGAAGATGTAAGTGTGAGTGTATTGAGCGCAGCTGTGACGCACAGCGCGGGCCCCCTCTCAGCAGCAGCAAGCTTTCCCCCCCAAGTAGCGCCGGCCCCTATTTTTAATAACCACAGCACTGCCCCTGTCCAGGCCCTGTTCTGTCTATTTTGTGTAACAAGGAGGCCTCCGGGTCCCCTTGTTTCACGGTTTTTCAACAGGCCTCGTACAGACGTACCTCCTGTACTGCCTTTATGGCGGCCCTGTGTAGAAGCCTTCAACTGTATGTGTGTCCAAAGGACACACATACAGTTGAAGAGACCGTCAGCGCTCCAGGCCCACAACCTGGAACCCGGCGAGGTTTAGGGCACCGGCTGTCACGTCAAGGGAGGTACAGTGAGTCCTGACTGGAACCCAGCCCACTGTCCCTGCCTGCTTGACGTGCTGCCCTAGGCGGCAGACGGCAACTGGGCGGACAGTCCTGCTCTGCTAAAGTGCTGGGGCCGTCAGGAAGTAGAATAGTCAGACAGTCCGGGTCAATATCAAATAGGAACGCCAAGCCACAAATAGGAACCAGAGGGATAAACGTAAACAAGCAGAGGTCAAACACGAACTGGAGCGAGGTACAAAAACAGCAGACAAGCCTGAGTCAGGAGAACAAGCCGAGGTCAGGTACACAGGTAAGCAAACAACAAGCAATAGCACAGGTAGCAAGGCAGCCAGGAGAATATCACAGGCGCAGCACTCAGCTAGCAGGGATTTTTAAAAGTGATCCCCAGATACCGCCCCTGTAGCTGATTGGAGCGGCCTCTGGGTCCTCCCATTGGCTGGTGCGACTCACCTCGTGTCAGGAGTGGCTGGGCGTCTGTCACTCACACAGCTCCCAGCAGACTGTCTATCAGGGTGGGGTCGCTGATCAGCTGCTGCAGACTCTTCCTCCCTGCAAGCCGAGCGCTGCCCAGCCCTGACACCGGCAGTTTTATCCGGGGAGTGAGCCCTGATTAAAACTGCCTAGCGACACCCCTGCTAAGAGCTGTGGCTAGGAACAATGGTTATTAACTATAAGAGCTAATAACAAACAAGCAATACATACATTATCATAAAGGTAGGAACAAAAAAGACAGACACAAATATGACACAGGACAAAACTAGATGACAAGACCCAAGACAAAGCATGTCAAGGATCAGGCAGAGAAAGTGGGGAGAAGCAGGCTTAAAACCTAACAGGTGGAATGAGTTGGCAGAGAAAGCCCAACCCCGCTGCACACTGTGGGAATAAATAAGAGCAGGATGTGGCCATGGCTCTCTTTAGAACAAGAGGGAAATTGGGCAGCAGCCACCAGATGGTGGAACAGCAAGGCCAGCATGGGGAAAAGCCACACAGCAACCACAAATGGATAAGCAGGCAAGCAGTGGGCAGTGGTGTTAAAATCAGGATAAGATCTTATGAATTAAAATCATACATGGCCCATATGTAATTACAACATTGGCATTAGCACAAATGAGCTATGTGCCATGATGTTATGTACGTGGATACTGTTGCCATCTGCCACACATACGTCATCAAGAGCCGCAATACAGGTAGATGTTGTGCATGTCATTGTGAACCACATAAGGTGAGTTATGTATTGAGGTCACATGATTGAAGGAATCCCCCTCCTCTCCTTTTGAGAGCGCAGGCGCGTTGTGGTGACCCCAGGCATATGCACTATAGAGTTCAGGATACCAGGGAGTTACAGTACACAGATGAATTGACTTTGGGTGATTGAGTGTAAGGGACTTTATAAGGGTGGAGCAATTCTTATCTGGCCCTCCGTGCATTGTGAGGGTAACATACTGCAACATTGCATTAACCTCCTTATAGGAATGCAGCTGTCATAAATACATAATACCTGTGGATAGCAGCATATACTATCCCTGTATAAATAATAGAAGGTTGGCATCTTATTTACATTGGTTCCCTGATGAACCCTATGTTGGAAGGGGAAACGCATCAGGGAGCGTGTGACTTATTTTAAGGGGCTATTAAGGGCAAATCACCATTGAAGTGGAGCCGCCCTTTTCGGGTGAAGTCCCGACTGTTAGGAAGGGGTAGAAGAGGAAAAGTTCAGCATTAGATCTATCATTGCAACAGTAGAATTGAGAGAAGACTCGGCTGTACAAATACTGGCTGATATTGAGGATCTACACAGTGAATATTAATGTACTTCAAAACCATGAGTTCATTTCTGGTATAGATGGTCTTATGAGACATATATGCATTCCTCTCTATGTTGTAAAGATAGATAAACTTTGTTGGTACCTTTTCCCTGCAGTATTTGTACTTGTTACATAGTTTGTAAGGTCGAAAGAAGACAGACGTCCATTCAGTTCAGCCTATTTTGCTAAAGTGTTGATTCAGAGGAAGGCAAAAACCCCCATGAGGTAGAAGCCAATTGTCCTCATTTTATGGAAAAAATTCCTTCCTGACTCCAATCTGGCAATCAGAATAAATCACTGGATCAACGACCCTTCTAAAGAATCCTGGTCACTATAACTTGTTATATTACTACGCTCCAGAAATGCATCCAGACCCTTTTTGAACACTGTTACTGAATTCACCATGACAAGTTCCTCTGTCAGAGAAATCCACAGTCTCACTGCTCTAAGGGCTTGTCCCCGCTGCACTGTTTTTAAGCCAGTTTTGCAGACTGTTTTCGGTTTTGAAAACCGTCTGCAAACAGGCTGACAAATATTTACACAGACCTTAATGGAAAATCCGTACAGCGGTCCCCACTGCACGGATTTTCCGACGGACGGTTTCGTACACCGCCGGCAGTCCGAAAAACATTGAGAATGTTCATTCTTCCACCCGTTTTTTTGGGCAGAATATGAACATTTCTATGCAAAGGGGGAGGGCTTTTCTGCTCAAACAGGGGAGAAAAGCTGTCCCCCTGCGGCCGTGTGCACGGGCGCAAAACAGTACAAATACCGGTCGGGATTTCTGACTGGTATTTGCAGTGTGCCATGTGAACAGCCCCTTACAGTAAAGAATCCCTTTCTATGTTTATGTAGAAACTTTCTTTCCTCAAGACGTAGAGGATGCCCCCTTGGATACCTTGGATACAATCCTGGGTATAAATAAATCTGGAGATAGAGCTCTGTATTGACCTTTAATATATTTATACATATGTATTATGCCCCCCTAAGCTGTCTTTTCTCTAGACTAAATAACTCTAATCTTGCTAATCTTTCTGGATATTGCAGTCCACCCAGTCCTTTCATTATTTTTGTTGCCCACCTTTGTACCTATTCAAGCTCTACAATGTCTTTTCTACGCACTGGTGCCCAGAACTGTACACAATATTCCATGTGTGGTCTAACCAGTGACTTGTATAATGGGAGAATAATGGTCTCATCATGTGCATCTATGCCCCTTTTAATACACCCCATAATCCTATTTGCCTTGGCAGCTGATGCCTGACACTGGCTGCTGCAGTTAAGTTTACTGTCCACCAGGATTCCCAAGTTCTTCATGTCACTTTTACCCAGCTTTTTTCCGTTTAACATGTAATCATGGAATGGATTTTTCCTCCCCATGTGCATAACCTTGCATTTATCAGTGTTGAACCTCATCTGCCACTTCTCTGCCCAGGCCTCCAACCTATCCAGATCCCTTTGTAATAACACATTATCCTCTATTCTGTTGATTACTTTATAGAGCTTAAAATCATCTGCAAAAATTGATATTCTACTGTGAAATCCCTGTGTAAGATCATTAATGAAAATATTAAAGAGGATAGGGCCCAACACTGAGCCCTGTGGTACCCCACTAGTAACAGGGATCCAGTCTGAGTATGTACCGTTAATCACCACCCTTTGTTTTCTATCACTGAGCCAGTTGCTTACCCAATTGTAAGGATTTACCCCCAGTCGAAGCATTCTCATTTAACTTACCAACCTTTTATGTGGCACCGTATCAAATGCTTTAGAAAAATCTAGATATGTAGCATCCAATGCTTCACCACGTTACAGTCTAGAACTAATTTCCTCATAGAAGCTGATCAGATTAGTTTGACAGGACCGATCCTTCATAAGCCCATGTTGGAACGTAGTTATACATTTACTTTCAGTAAGATACTCCAGTATAGCATCTCTTAGAAAACCTTCAAACATTTTACCCACAACAGAGGTTAAACTTACCGGCCTATAGTTTCAGGGATCACTTTTTGACCCCTTTTTGAATATTTTTACCACATTTGCTATGTGCCAATCCTTTGGGACATACCCTGTTATTAGACAGTCCATAAATATTAAGAATAGGGGCCTATCTATCACATTACTTAACTCCCTTAGGACACGTGGGTGTATACCATCAGGGCCTGGGGATTTGTCTATTTTAAGCTTCCTAAGGCGGAGCTGCACTTCCTCCTGGGTTAGACAAGAAACATTTAAAATCGAGTTTACCTCATCCCTCTGCTCATCATCATAAAGGTCATCCTCCTCGGTAAAGACAGTGGAGAAAAAAATGTTTAATAGGTTTGCTTTCTTCACATCACCCTCCAGATCTCTCTCAATACTGAATGTTGAGTGACAAATGTTTTTATATATTTTTTGGGACTATTTTATATTGCATTTTATTAAAAGTTATGTTTTAGAATAGAATTAACTGTGTGCAGTGATGGTTGGTCTATATTCTGGTCAAATATTTTTTTGTGTGAAATGTGGTTAAAGCTCTGTGCCTCCAACATCACTTCCATCTGACTTCACCTCTGGTTCAATGTCACTTGGGTAACCCTAATGTGGCGTTCTATCAAAAGGGACATCAGACTGAAGTGATGTCGGAGTGATTGTGGTGGGTGGCTAAAAGCAGTGGGGAATGGGTAAGTCAACCCTTGCAGACCCAGTAAAAGAACACCTCTAACCCCAATTAGGGTTATGTTTACAGTCAGTATTAGAGTTAGGTTTACGGTTAGGGTCAGAGTGAAAAAAAAATTGGGTTTGGTCCCAAATTTCCCAAGTTTGGTAAACCTGGTGTCAAACCAAACAGGGACAGATTGTAGCAAGACTATTAACAATATACAGTATATTCAACAGTATACCAAAGATCAGCCCCATTTTTTATAAAGTAATTCCTGAAAACATCAACAATGACTAAGTGTGCTGTGTCTTTCTGCACAAAAAATGCATCTAAAAAAGACGTAAAAAATGCATCAAAAACACAGCAATTAATGCTGTACAATTCTGCATAAAAAATGCACCAAAAAACGCACTGTGTGAAAGCACCCTAACTAAGCATTGTATCTACATTCCACAAAACTGCAACTGTGTGTTAACATGTTATCAATGCTTGTAGTGTTATAATACTTTGCATTTTGTTTTTCTGTTTCAGCTTATAGTTGCCACTGCAAGGTGGAGACGGTTCTATTTAACTAAAGCTGTGACTTCAAGATATCCAGAACAGTAATTGTTACAATTGAACCGTCTTGGCTGAGCTTCATTAGCAGCTCCACTGATTAATATGTGGGTGGGAATTTAAGTATTCTTTCTTTAAGCAGTTGTCAGGTTTCATTTGGACAAGAGCTTGTCCACCCTCTGCCACCTGCATGTGTGTGTGTGCACACTGACACAAATACTTACACACACACACTCCTCTTAAGGTCTCCTGGATAAAGCCTTTACAGAAGGGCAAATAAGAAGGGGTCACAACCTTGTGCTTTATTCTCTTGAGGGGGCTTGTATAATGAAGGAAAAAGAAACAAGGCCCAAGGCTAATTTGTAGTGGCATTTCCTGAATTCTCTTCTTCCAATGAAGCTCTGTTTCATCTTTAGCCTTATCAATTCTGCAGTCATGTGGCTTTCTGCATGGACGCCTCTATCAGCCATAGCCAACCCAGTCCAATTTCTGATGCTAATGGAAACTTCGTTAATGCCATTAATCTGCTGAGCAGAACAAGTCAAGAAAACACAGGCAGCACTTGCTGCAAAGTCCAAAACTACTCCGGAGGGTTGTGGCCAGAGGTGAAATCTGTTTTCAATGCATTCTTTTTAAAAGATCTCAGAGGAACATTTCCTCAACTTGCTCTTTAATCCTTGCATATTTGTTTGTCTTATGTTCTCCTCCTTGAATAACCTCTGCTTTGTGAGCCACACAAGTCATAGAAAACCTGCTTGAAAGCCGTCTCAGCAGCTCATGTTTACCATAAATAATCCCGCTTATGTTCAGTTTACTATTGTGCTTGGATGTCATGAAAGGATCGCTGCAGGCTCTTCTCTCAATAATGTGTATAACACTTCTATTAAATACATTTTTGTGTAGCATCATGATTTACCTGTGTCTCAATGAACACAAACAAGCTACTGACTTAAACACATATAAATGGAATTTGGTGGTGAGATCATCTGTGTTATCTACGAGTCAGTTCCTATAAGGTATTTTTACCTAAATGTTACCTAAATATTTGTATTCCATTTGGTCGCATTTATGTGCTGCAACCATCTTGATAAAGAGACATACTTGTTCTGAAGTTGGCAATATATCCAACTACTTACCTGTCTATCTATCTATCTAGCTCAGATCTGTCTAGCTATCTATCGGTCTGTCTATGTACTGCATATCTTTATATCTATCTGTCTATCTAGAAAAACATAGCACTGCAAAAAGATTCTTTTAAGGAAAAAATTAAGTTTATTCACCCATGTGAGTGCAACATTTCAGCTCAGAAAACTTTTTGGAGCTGAAACGTCACACTTACATGGGCGAATAAACTTACATTTTTCCTTAAATATCTATCGCATATCTATTTATATAGTTATCTATCCAGCTCATATCTATCTATATCATATCATATCTGTCTATTTATCTACAGAATCTGACAAAAGAGAGTACACCACTCACAATTTTGTAAATATTGTATTATATATTTTCATGAGACAACACTGAAGATATTTCAGTGTACAGCTTGTATTATAGTGTAAATTTGGTGTGCTCTAAAAACAATTTAACACACAGCCATCAATGTCTAAACTGCTGGCAACAAAAGTGAGTACACCCCTAAGTGAAAATGGACAAATTTCTCCCAGTTTGCAATTTTCCCTCCACTGTGCCATATGGCTTATTAGTGTTACAAGGTCTCAGGTGTGAATGAGGAGCAGGTTTGTTAAATTTGGTGTTATCACTCTCACACTGGTCACTGGAAGTTCAGCATGAAATCTCACGGCAAATAACTGTTTGAGGATCTGAAAAAAAGAAATGTTGCTCTACATAAAGATGACCTTGGCTTTAAGAAAATTACCAACACCCTGAAGCCCATACAAGCCTTCACAGGTTGTAACCAAGCCAAGATACAGCAGATTGCCAAGACCCTGAAACTGATTTGCAGCACGGTGGCCTAGACCATACAGTAGTTTAACAAGACTGGTTCCACTCAGAACCGGCCTCGCCATGGTCTGCATGGCTGTTGTCCCAGAAGGAGGCCTCTTCTAAAGAAAGCCAGCAGACTAAGGACATGGATTACTGTAACTTATTTGGCTCAGATGGTGTCAAGTATGTGTGACGGCAACCAGGCGAGGAATACAAAGACAAGTGTGTCTTGCCTACAGTCAAGCATGGTGTTGGAAGTGTCTTGGTTTCGGACTGTATGATTGCTTCCGGCTGTGGGGAGCTACAGTTCATTGCGACAACCATGAATGCCAACATGTACTGTGTAATACTGAAGCAGAGAATCATCACCTCCCTTTGGAAACTGGTCCACAGGGCAATATTCCAACATGATAATGACTCCAAACACATCTGTGGGGCATCCTCAAATGAAAGGTGGAAGAGCGCAAGGTCTATAACATCGTGATGTTGTCATGGAGGAATGGAAGAGGATTCCAATTGTAAGCTGTACAGTTCTAATAAACTCCATGCCCAAGAGAGTAAAGGCACTTCTGAAAAATAATGGTGGCCACACAAAATATTGACACTTTGGGCACAATTCGTCAATTTTCTCTAAGGGGTGTGCTCAGTTTTGTAACCAGCAGTTTAGACATTGATGGCTGTGTGTTGAGCTATTTTGAGGGCACATCAAATTTACACTGTTATGCAAGCTATACACTGACTACTTCACATTGTATCAAAGTGTCATCTTCAGTGTTTTCCCATGAAAAGATATAATGCAATGTTTAGGGGTGTACTCACTTTTGTGAGATACTGTATCTACTGTAGTTATCAGTCTATTTAGTATCAAACTATCAGACAAAAAGATATAATAATTTATTTGGTCCAATGGACCAACTACATGTGTTCAAAATATTTTTTCTTTTGAAATAATGTATCAATCATTCACACTTAGAGTGAAATACAAACAAATAATAAAATAGAACTTTGTTTCCAATAGTAGTCAATTGAAACAGGATAAAGCAATGGTGTAAAACAAGTCTCAATAAGATGAACTGATTGCAAGGATGGCCACTGGTAGTACCCCATGATCACCACTTTTCATAGGAGGAAGCTGCAATGAAGTATTATGTGACACCCATTAAAATCAATAAGTCATCTGCGTACTGCACAGAAGTGCTGGGTCCTTCAGATCTAGAGCTGTTTTATGTCTGTCTGCTCTACTTGATAGCGCTGGGTCCAAGTAAAAAAATAGTAAAGTATGAAAACCTGACGAACTTCATAGTGCAGTTTATGGTTTATTGCTGAATATTTAGGGAATGGAGAAAAGCATTACCCATTTTCCCCATGTGGAAAGTATCCACCTCATTGAGCTTAATTAGTTTTACCATCTTTTACTGCAGCAAACACTCCCTATAATCTATTTTTTTGTCTTTCACATGGTTGTCAAGACACTTGTGCCCAGGCAAACTTGCAGAACACATTGTATATTGCTGTTAGTCTTCAGTCTTTGCTTATAGACTCATAATTTGACGTTTTGCTTAAGTTTGTAATAACACGTAGTACAAGACTAGACAGAAAAAGAAATACAAGAATAATCTAAGACTCTACTTAATGGGATATGGAGGGTTCACATACCTGAAAATCTCAGTAGAAACTACACTTTGAACATAAGTGTTTTACTAGATAAGCCTGTACAAAAATTGTAAATTATGCTTGTACAAAAATTGGAGTAAACTTACTTTATCTGACTGGACACAAGTATTTTGATAGCTATTAACTTGATTTTTCTTACTTTTC
Organism: Phyllomedusa bahiana; assembly: GCA_025379985.1. Lineage (NCBI taxonomy): Eukaryota > Metazoa > Chordata > Amphibia > Anura > Hylidae > Phyllomedusa > Phyllomedusa bahiana. The sequence continues at coordinate 23,530 of JAODAL010013326.1, read as the reverse complement.
TTCAGTAGGAAAAGTCAGCTCTCTGATCTTAATGAAGGTAGTCGTCACAGTTGAGGTACACAGAACAATTGGAAGCTCCACCAATTCAGAAAGAGAGACCAGGATCTAAACATAGAGGAGGAACATCTTACAAGGAGACTTCACAGTATCAGACCCAGGAGAGTCCAGTATTGACTCTCTGCAAATAGTTTATCAGAAGTTCTCAGAATTTCTGTTATCTTAATTGGTCCAGCAACCATAAAATCTTTATTTTCAATGGTAATATCCATTTTATCTGCTATATTAAACACATAAGTATCCCAAATTCCAAGATATTGTTTTTGTCATATTAGCCTACGCAGATCTACTCTGTCTGAGGACAGGATGTTATAGAGAGGAGAAGAAACTGAGCTCTGTAATATATAGAGTTATATGATAGAGGAGAGGAGCTGAGCTCTGTGATATATAGGGTTATATGATAACACAGAGAAGCTGAGCTATGTGATATATGGGGTTATATGATAGAGGGAGAGGAGCTGAGCTCTGTGATATATAGGGTTATATGATAGAGGGAGAGGAGCTGAGCTCTGTGATATATAGGGTTATATGATAGAGGGAGAGGAGCTGAGCTTTGTGATATATAGGGTTATATGATAGAGGGAGAGGAGCTGAGCTCTGTGATATATAGGGTTATATGATAAAGAAGAGAAGCTGAGCTCTGTGATATATAGGGTTATATGATAGAGGAGAGAAGCTGAGCTGTGTGATATATAGGGTTATATGATAGAGGAGAGGAGCTGAGCTCTCTGATATTTAGGGTTATATGATAGAGAAGAGAAGCTGAGCTCTGTGATATATAGGGTTATATGATAGAGGGAGAGGAGCTTTGCTCTGTGATATATAGGGTTATATGATAGAGGGAGAGGAGCTAAGCTCTGTGATATATAGGGTTATATGATAGAGGAGAGGAGCTGAGCTCTGTGATATATAGGGTTATATGATAGAGGAGAGAAGCTGAGCTCTGTGATATATAGGGTTATATGATAGAAGAGAGGAGCTGAGCTCTGTGATATATAGGGTTATATGATAGAGGGAGAGGAGCTAAGCTCTGTGATATATAGGGTTATATGATAGAGGAGAGAAGCTGAGCTCTGTGATATATAGGGTTATATGATAGAGGAGGGAAGCTGAGCTCTGTGATATATAGGGTTATATGATAGAGGAGAGAAGCTGAGCTCTGTGATATATAGGGTTATATGATAGAGGAGAGAAGCTGAGCTCTCTGATATTTAGGGTTATATGATAGAGAAGAGAAGCTGAGCTCTGTGACGTATTGGGTTGTATGATTTGATGATGAATTTGAGTAAAAACTTCTCTGCTTTATACATCAAAGCATATAACCCTATACATCACAAAACTCAGCTTCTCTCCGTAGTGTATCATGTTAGAAGGAGTAATCAAAATTACCCCAAAATAGCATCACACCTGAACACAGCTCTGTTACCTTACCACCTAATATACACGCTTCGACTTACCTTTGTCCTATTTTTGTAATAAGTATCTGAGAAAAGTTGATTATACTGTCGTGTACCAAGTGTCAGTAAAACAAGTTAAAAAAGAAAAAAATAATATATTTCAGTGTTTTATCCTACTGTGCCATCTTTTTAATTTAACATAATGTAAAATAAATCAAGTTTATAGATTTAGTTTTGTTTTATTTGAGTCAATCGATCCCTAGGAAATCCATACTAAACCCATAAACTCAATTAGAACCGAGTCACCCTTAACAAACATAGTATTAAAAAGTATTTAGAAGAAAAGTTTTTCTGTCTGGTCGGCACTTTTTGTGCAAGATTTATATTTTAAGTAAGAGTTGATCATTTACTTTCTATATTTATTTTATGTGTTCCCCATTGTCTTATAACTATATAGCAACATATTGTATACTAAGCTATCATCCAGTACATCATAAATAGTTTTATATCAGAAGAATCCTTGTCATAGATAATATGAATGACCCTTTTTCAGCCTTTCACAATACTTCCCCTGACACCAGCAAATGATGAGTGTAAAAATACCCCCCACCTCTCTAAGGATGAACTTTGGCTTACAACTCAAGGACAAAAACATTAAAGCCAATTAAAAGTAGAAAAAAAACTATAAAACTATACAAACTAAAACTTAATTCCTTTTATTTAGAAACAATTACATTCACCCTAAACAGAATTGTTATCCTTAAACTGATAAAATAAAAATCAAGAGAATAGGGATGTATAGCAAAGAAGAGCGTGTGGCACTGTTGCTGAAGATTTTTAATTGATTGCTAAATGGCCACACAGATTTATAGGTAAACATCAATTTCACTTGCAAAATTGTGCGCTTATTCAAGATTAACGAGTCACAGCACACCACAGCTGCAGCATCCTCTCACAGGTCTTTGCTTCTGTTTGGCTTTTGACCTCGGCTTGTTTACGTTATTCCTCTGGTTCTGATTTGTGGCTTGGCGTTCCTATTTGATATTGACCCGGACTGTCTGACTATTCTTGCTTCTGACGGCCCCAGCACTTTAGCAGCGCAGGGACTGTCGCCCAGTTGCCGTCTGCCGCCTAGGGCAGCACGTCAAGTAGGCAGGGACAGTGGGCTGGGTTCCAGTTAGGGCTCACTGCACCTCCCTTGACGTGACAGTTATATTATATTATTGCACTCTTTTGCAGACCCTCTTGAACTCTGTTAGTGAAGTCACCATGACAAGTTCCTCTGACAGAGTTCCACAGTCTCACTGCTCTAACAGTAAAGAATCCCTTTATATAAAGGCTTCTTTCCTTAAGACATAGAGGATGCCCCCTTGTTCTGGATACAGTACTGGGTATAAATAAATCTTGAGAGAGATCTCAACCTTATACAAAAAAAAGTAAATTTTTATGGAGAAACATTGTTGCAACAAATATAGGGACTAAACCAAAACATCTGCTTAGCAGCTATGCTAACTGGGTAGTATGGTGGCACAGTGGTTAGCACTGGTGGCCTGCAGCATTTTGGTCTTGGGTTCAAGTCCCACCATTGTAGGTTCGCTCCATGCTTGGATGGGTTTCCTTCGGGTAATCTGATTTCCCCCACACTCTAAAAGCATACTGGTTAATCAGGAATGTAGATTGTGAAATGTTCATGGGGACAGGGAGCAATGTGAATCATGGCAATGTCTGTGGAGTATAACAACACTATATAAATTCTTATATTTATAGTTATTATAATAATTGTATCCTTAGTGAAATATACAAGAATTTTACTTAGCTGGGGTTAATAAAACAACATATGTATGGCATGAGTCTTGTTTAAATCATTATAGTAAAAATTTGGTAATGGAGAGCTATGTTTATGGTGCTGAAATCACGCATCCTGTTTGCCTCTTTTTTTCAGTAGTTTTGATGTTTTTAGTACGTAGCTTGTTTTTTTTTTTTTTTTTTTTTTACATATTCCTACACAAATTAACCTTTAAGTAGTTTGTGAGAGTAATTTTGACAAATTTGTTTATTTCACACAAAAATTCTCATGTTTTAAGCCATGTTTTAGTATTATTATTATTATCATTTCTTTATTTTCATTATCATTATTTTTTATTATAAAATCAGACATTCTAACTTTGTTTAATCCAGAAATTAAATGCTGCTAAGTAGTATAGTGCTCATAAAATGATTTCTTCTTTGTTAAAAAAAAGCTGTAGACTTCTCTATCGCCATCACATCAGCTGCTGCTTTAGTCATCTGTGTGAGCTATTGTTAACCAAACATGCCCATTACTTAGAAAAACTTTTAGATTTTAACTGATGTCAAAACCTCCAGAGCAGAAAAAAGACAACAGAGAAAATCCTCTTCAGTAAGAAAGAGAGAACAGAATAGGATGCTTCAAAAATAACTAATTAAAGATGTTTTAGGTATTTTCTCTCTCGATTTCTATTATCTGAGGGCGCCTAATCTTTTCCTGCTAGGAGGGTGGGAGTGAGGAACAAAAGATGTCCCCTCCTTGTCTGACTTTACCCCATGTCTGTGAGGTCTTAAAACAAGAGGGCACTTTAAATTAATGAGTTATCAGCTGACAGATAGGAGATTCTCACTAATTAAAGCCTGTGTTCACACATTCTCTTTCTCGTGAATAAGAAGCTGCCAAACTTCTAACCGTCAGGAACCTTCATTCATAAAAAAAGAAAAACATTGCTGGCCTTAGAGGTTTAGGGTGGATGTCTATGAATGAAGCGGTCAGACTAAGAGGCCAAGTAAGAACATGCAACTCCAGCCTTGGCTGTCCACAGGGATCCAAGATCCTGGCTCCTCTCTCTATTGTGTGTACAGTAATTAGGAGGATCTAAATGGCTTTGGTGTCTACTGAAGTTTGTCGGGATAATTAGTGGGGATTTGGGAAAGGGTTCAGCAGTGATACTACATCCTGCCTTCAGGCGTACACTTTTCATATACCATTGTATCAAATAAAATTACAAATGCAGGAAAACTTGGCTTTTGTGTTTCTGGGTTTATATGGGATTAACTGGCTAATGAATAAAAGTGAAATATTTATTACTATGGTTTTCTCATATTTAAGTCTTTAAAAAGTGTGATTATTTCTGTTATTGGTTTATTAATTTTTATTTAACGTATTAACATAATAAAATACATCATATATAAACACATTAAATTTCAAAAGGTCTAATAAACATCATTACAACCACACCCAGCAATGATTTTAATGAATCTGTTTTGCATGTTTTGTATAGAGTTGTTAAAATACAAGATTTTTTTTCCCTATTTGAACCAGCAGTGTTAAACAGTGTTGAACTGTGCAAATCTGTGTCATTGTCAAATGCTCCTAATCACCTTTTCATTCTTTTATGTTCTGCTTTTCTAAAGGGTCCTTCAAATGTTCACTAAGAGGTACATTTCAAATTGGTCTTGATTCGTCTGGGGGTGGGGGTGCAAACCTGAAAAGTAAACTATCCAAAGCCAGAGCAGTTTCTAGGCTAAACTTCTCTCAGGCAGGGTGGAGAAAGAATTCCCCACACCACCCATGGTCAGTTAAGACGGTAAGCACATAGACTGCAGGGAAACTCACCCTAGTAAAGGCCATCAGTAGGCACGTCTTGCATCATTCATGGCAGTTTTAACACTTTAGTAGCAAAGTGAAAAGGTTTCACGCACATACACAATAATTTTGAATGTGTAGTACATATGCACAGATACAGGCTTATTTTTATGAACAAATAAGCTCTGGGTGACAACACAGAGCTTAATTTTTCATAAAAATAACCCTGTATCTGTGCATATGTACTACACATTCAAAATTATTGTGTATGTGCGTACACAGATAACTGAAGATGGAAATTGAATATTACTAGTATTATGAACAAATACTGAATGTGGACTTTCTAAACCAAAATCTATTTGACACAGTCAAGATTGGAGTGCAAAGCCTAAGGAATCCCTTATTTTCACTGCAAGAAGGTATGGACTTTTCCCCAGCCCTGGGTGTTTGGGGACTGGGGTGCCTGGAGCCCAACGAAGAAATTGATTATTTGCCCATCATTGAACCAGATTCTTGGGACTCACCAGTGGAGTTGACTCTTGGCACCCACATAACTCTTGCACTCTGCCTCTGCAACCACAGGCCTGCAATGTTCAGGGGCTCAACATGCCCAGGGGTTTCCCCTTCTCCCTTGTGGGCCAGTCCGAGTCTGTCTCAGCCCCCATTATAGTCACAGATTGGTAGCAGTAGCACTGTCTGAGCTGTGGTGTTGTCAGGAACAGGATTCTTCATCAGGAAAGCAAAACAGGAGGCCACAAGCCAAAATAAAGAAACAGGTGTAAAGTCAGGCAAAAGCCATGAGATGGAAGCAGGAGCAACACTACAAGTAGCAGACATAATATCCAAAGGGCATACTCAAGAAATAGCCAGGAGTCAGGACCAGGAGGAGCATTACAAGTACCGGGTATAGTACCCAAAGGGCTAGACAGGAGCATAGTCAAGAAACAAGCTGAGGTCAGGATCAATAGAAATGGCAACCAAATGCAATAAACCAGACATGGTCTTTAATAGGATCAGTGGTCAATGTAAAGCAAATGTAACTTGCTTGTAGATAGTTTTCTACATCATGTTACTATGGGAGACCATCACCAATGTACACCATTGGACATGTATACAATCATGGCTTAGCTGTAGACTCAAATGGATTATCCTCTTTATATTGTTTGTATTTATTATGTATATCATAGGAAACTATTACTTTTTTATATACATGAATTAAACATTCTGCATCTATACCCCTTTTATACAATAGGTTCCTATCTAGAAATAAAAAAAATAGTATAGCCCACATTCTTGTCCACAGTAATAGCTCCCATGGATGGATTGAACTTGGCGTCAGTCATGTGACCTCCTGGCAGTCAGTTAGTAGCAGGGTCACATGACAGCTGCAGGGGAATAGAATATTCTATCTAATTCTAAGGGTATGTTCACACGTTCATACATCGTTTTAGAAGTACGCACTGACAGCCGACTCCCACTGACTTTCACTTCCCCCGGTGTGTAACTGCTGGGAAGAAGTGACATGTCAATTCCCCTGTCGTGTTTTGTACACCAGGGAAAACTTCAGGTAACCATAGCTCTCAATGAGAGCGATGAATTACCAGATTTGCGGGGAATAATTCCGGTATATTGAAGCGCAATTATGCACTGAATTATACCCCGCAAATACGCTGTGGGACTATATCCTTCTTCAATGTACAGTATGTACGTACTAGTATAACTGCTGTCTCTTTAGGGGATATCATGTTGTTAATAAAGTTAACTATAAGAAAAAAAGGCAGAAAAATGAGATATAGAAAAGAATGTGTGGCACATGTCTCCACAGACACTGACAGACATGATAAGACACTGCTGGAGGTAGTAATACTGGAGAAGTTCTGTTACATAGTTACATAGTATGGTTGAAAAAAGACACGTGTCCATCAAGTTCAACCAAGGGTGGGGAAAATGTGGGTGAAGGGAGAGAGACAAGGACTTTAAGCCCAGCCTCACCACTTGTTAATGCCCTGAAACCCACAAAGCAAGAACCAATCTGCTCCAGTGGAGACCATATCTCTGACCCCCGAGCCGCCACCAGCCAGGATCCAGAATTTTACATAGCTACGTACGCATTAATATTCTTTAGTTCCAGATAGATATCTAAGCCTTTCTTGAAACTCTCTACAGTTCCTGCTGTGACCAGCTCCTCAGGCGGCTATTCCACAGATTCACAGTTCTTACAGTGAAGAACGCTCTTCTCCTCTGGAGATTGAATCCTTTTTTCTCTAGTTGAAGGGAATGTCCCCTTGTCTTTGAGGGGGCTTCACGTGAGATAATTTTTTCCCCAAATTTTTAGGGACCATTTATATGTTTTATATAAATTAATCATGTCCCCCCCCGAAGCCGTCTTTTCTCAAGACTAAATAAGTTCAATTCTACTAACCTCTCCTCATAACTAAGATGCTCCATTCCCCTTATAAGTTTGGTTGCTCGTCTTTGTACTCTCTCTAGCTCCATTACATCTGGTCGATAAACTGGGGCCCAGAACTGAACAGCATATTCTAAGTGAGGTCGCACCAATGCTTTGTACAGTGGTAGAATTACATCCTTATCCCACGAGTCCATGCCTCCTCCGTACACTACTGTTACCTGGATACCAGGGTCACATGACCTGTGTGGTGGTCACATAATAAGTTGCTCCTGGAGGTGGTAATACTGGAGAAGTTCTGCTCCTCCCTACACTACTGTTACCTGGATATCAGAGGTCACATGACCTGTGTGGTAGTCACATGAATGTTTTGGCCATGGAGTTACTCCATGGCAGACATTGCTATGCTCAGGAATGTGGGCTGTATCATTTTCTTTTTTAGATAGAAGTTTATTGCAGTGGTATAAAAGAGATACAGGTGCAGAATTTTTATTCCCTGTGTGTTAGAAAATTGTATGATTTCTGATTATATACATAGTGACTTAAAGGGGTTGTCCACTTTATAATGTATTTATGTACTATATCCCCCCCCCAGTGCCATGTACCACTGATACAAGGCTGAAATGAAGTGTGAATCATATACTGCTACCTCTGTTATTAGGTTGTGTTGTGGAGCTATAATGTTTTTCGACTGATACTTCAACACGTTCACTTTTATAATTTCAATACATTAGGAGCTGCCCTTTTTTGGTTGAACTCCTATGTTAGATTACATATATATTGTGTTTCATCTTTCTAGGTTTATAATACAGTGTACCTCCTTAATGAGCAGTTTGGGCTTCTCTTTATGTACTACTGTCATGGATGTTATGATATTCACTCAAGCAAGATTTTCCTTTTGTCTAAGTCAAGTAAGTTGATTCAGACCAAGGTTTCCTTTTTATGCGCAGTGTGCCAAGGGCTAAGGATCACTGCTATCATGGCCAAGTAGGGACTTGACATTTGGAGAACCACTTGAGGTGATGAGGACCATCAAGCAGCATTAACGGTTAGCTCTTAAGTGTCTCTCTTCGATTTAAAACAATGAAAAAGATGATTTTGCTTGTGTCCAGAAGTGGTAGCCTTTTTTAAAGCAAGGATAGTTTCAAAGCCTGTAGGTTAAAAAGCACAAGTGTAATAATTTAATATACAGCTGTGATTTATGTATATTGCAAACACACTATGACGTAAATTGTTTATATTTTTCTATTGGACAATTCTTTAGTCATAAAAATGGTAGATAACTTTATTACATTTTGTTGAATGTTTATATAAAGCTATACTAAGAAATCTGGTAAATTGTGGTATGCTCCATCACATGCACTATTACGGAGGTGCACTCTTTTAGAAGCCCCCAAAGGGGCATCATATGGCAGCACGGGGAGGGCAGGGTCTGGGTAAATGTGTGTATGGCTTTGTATGCTCACCATTTATCAAAGGAATTTTCAATCCCTAGATTATGTAGAATGAGATCAGGCATGCATAGAGATCCTTAACCCTTTCGATTAGATTAAACCTTTCCCCGAAAAATTGCCTTACAGGGCGATATATATACACTGTCTATATAAACCTGTGATCGCTTAGGTTGTTGTCTGTTTAAGGGGGCCTTGAAAATAGAAAAAAAAACAGCTCACCTCTAAAGGCTGCTCCATTAGAGCGCTGCTTCCTCTCCGGGTGCTACCTGCTCATGATGTCACCTTTATCTTTCACATAGTGCTGCAGACAATCACTGGCCTTGGCCATTTCTTCCTGTATTAATGGCACATGACAGCGGGGACCCAATAATTAGCTACAGTGTCACATAATCGATAAATATGACAACATTGGGAGGAAACAGATGCCTTCAGAAGTGAGTTAAAGGGGTTGTCTGGGTTATTTCTATTAAGAATATGCAGGCTACGGTGCCATGATAGAATACAAAAACCCTACTTACCTCATCTATCACCTCTTCTCTGTTGATGCCCCGTTCATGGTCTCCCCTACTTCTTTTGTCGCTGGGTTTGGGTTAAATCACTGTTTGGGCATGGGAATTGCCATTAATAACGTTACTGTACAGAGGCATTCACTTCTGAACTGATGTCAGTAAATGGCATGTGACTGTACCCCGGGAATCAAAAAGAACGGGAAGATGGATGCACTAGGATTGAGGTTAGAGGGGAGGTATTTTTTTCGATCAGGGTAACCTGATGAAGGGTCATTATAGAGATTGCTCACATAAGCTATTTATACCCAGGACTGTATCCAGAACAAGGGTGCATGCTCTAGAAGGTTACTACATAAAAAATAAAAGGGGTTTTTTACTGTAAGACATGAACGTGGAACTCTCTGCCCCGAGGAACTTGTATGGGGACTTCACAACAGAGTTCAAAAAAGGGCTGGATCATTTCTAGATGTAATAATTAACAGTTATATGACCAGGATTGGGGAGAAGGGCCGGATACATTTCTAGAGTAATATTATAAAAAGTTTTTAGTGACCAGGGTTCTGGGGGATTTAAAAATTTCTAGATGCAATAGTAAAACGTTTTAAGATAGGATTTGGAATGGGTATTTTATCCCGGGATTTGGGTTGGGAAGGAATTTTTCCCTAAAAGGGACATTGGTTTTTACCTTTTTTTTTTTTTGCCTTTTCTCTGGATCAACACTATAGCCAATAGGCAACCGGAGGGCCTCTTCTTTTTTTCAGCCCTTATAAACAAGTTGGGATTTTGAGTGGACGAACAAACACAGAGGCAACACAGGCCCCAAGCATTAAAGAAAAATACCCCGGTGAGCTGATGGGTGGTAAACCCCCTACATCTCTCCCCGGGGGGCGTAGGCTGTTTTTTTTGGGCTCGGGGCCCCAAAAAAACCCCCGGCCCCCAACCTCCCGGCCCAGGGGGCTGCCATGGACTGGAACACCGACGGCCCTGCGCCCCTTTAGCTGCAGGGGTCCCCGGACACACATACAGCCCAGGGCTTCTGCGGGAGAGAGAGCGACGCTCCCGCCCCGCAACAGGGGCGGGCCCTCTCCGGGTCCCCCAAAAACCCCCGGGCTTTTTGGGGGCCACCCCCCCCCAGCTGGGCCCCGGGTTATGACCCCTTCCCCCCGTGCCCCCCTGGTAACTTGGGCCGGGGGGGGGGCCCCCCTCCCTGCCGTGGGGAAAATTTTTTTTTTACCTCCCCCAGTGCCCCTATATAATGCCTTGGGCCCCTATACTGCCTGTGGCCCCCCAATCTCCGATTTAAAAGTTCCCTCTGATAAACTCGTGCGCCAACAATTTGAAGGACCATGATTGGTTCAGGAGGTGTTAACAACCCGTGGCCTAACGCCTGAAATTACCCTCTTCTCTACGTATACATAATGTGTTCCATCGTTTTCACTTCTTAAGAGGTATATTCAGCCTGTGACTCCGCCCTCTAGAACCCCTTCTCCAGTTCTCAAAGAGGGGGAGTTAGAATATGAAGTCGGCCCGTAATTTGATTCACGTAAGGCCAAAGGTCCACTGCATACATGGTCCCATTGAAGGGGTATGGTCCCTGAGGAGAGATCACGGTTCCCGGCGAAATCCAATCCATGCTGGATGACCTCGTGAGGGAAATTTCCATGAGTCCCTACCCGGACAAACCCAGACCAGGTAAGGGTCTGGGTGGCCCCCTCCTAAAAGGGGGGGTACTGTCAGGGCTAGGCTGCATTCAGGCTGCATGGATCAACAGGCTGCAGCATGCTGATTTGGCAACCCACCCTTAAACACTTGCTTGCTGCAGCTCTGTGATGACAGACGCCCAGCCAATCCGGACAGGCGCTTGGTCGCATCACCAAGGGAGACACGGAGGCCGCTCCAAATCAGCTACAGGGGCGTGTTATCCGGGAATCAGCATTGTAAGCTCCCTGCTAGCCTGAGTGCCTGGCGCCTGTGAAATTTCCTGGCTGCCTTGCAGGGGCGTAGCTAGGCTGTTTATTCGGAGGCTCGCGGCCCCTGAATAAAACCCCCTGTGCCCCCGAACCCAACCCGGGCCTCCATGCCCGCTGCCATGGCCTGAGCAACCGACAGGCCCTGATCTACATTGTGCGTCCGCTGGACGCCCATTACAACTGCGGGCTTCTGCGGGAGCAGGTGAGCGCTGCCCTCCCCGCAGACCAAGAGGTCGACCGTCTCCGTCCGACAACAGAGCGGGCCAGCGCCGGTCCTCTTTAGCGCTGAGGACTCGTGCGGCCCGTGCGGCTCAGCTGGCAGCGTCGCGAAAAAAAAAAACAAATGTAAGACCTCATCACGGCCGCTGCCTTTCGCTCAAGGGCGCACAGCGCATCACAGGCTGTTCTTCCCCGAGAGCTGCCGGCGGAGCGCGGGCTGAAGAAAGGACAGAGCGCTCTTAGCCGGGATGCCTAAGGTGATGTAATTAATGTGGTTTATTTATAGTCGTTTTACCTGCCTCGGTTGCCCCTATATACTGCCTTTGTGTCCTAAATACTGCCAGTGTGCCGCCTATACCTCCTTGGCCCTCTATACCTGCCTGTGGCCCCCTATATCCTTGCCTGCGCCACCTAATACTCCTGTGGTCCCCGATACCTGCCTGTGGCCCCATAATACTGCCTTGGTCCCCTATAAACTGCTTGTGCCCCATATACTGCCTGTGGCCCCCATATATGCCTGTGCCTCCCTATAACCTGCCTGTGCCCCTATAACCTGCCTTGTGGCCCCATATACCTGCCTGTGGCCCCCTATAACCTGGCCTGTTGCCTCCATATCTTATATACCTGCTTGAGGAAGTGGCTCTATATCTATATACCTGCCTGACATTTGACCCTATAATCTATAATACCTTGCCTGACATTGACCCTAATATCTATATACCTGCCTAATTGAGGGGACCTATACACCTACCTAACGAGGGACTTATATACCCTAATAATTAAGGAGTTGCTGAAAATGTGAGGATTCTAAGATATTAGTAGTCCAAATCTGCAGGGACGAGTATTGGCCAGGAGATATCAGCATGAAGGTGGTGAACCGGATGGAGAAGAAAAAGGAACGTGAAACGACCCTGATCAGAAATGATGTCTCCCGGTAGTCACTAAGATTTAACTGCAGTTTAATCACTTATATTTTCTGCAGAGCACTACAAACAACTATTAACTACCACTATCTTGTCACTGTGATGGCGGATGGTATATTACTCAGAGCCTGTGTACAGCATGATAGGGGTTCACATATGGGAATGCGATTGGTCAGGGTCTGCAGGATTAATTTGGTCCTTTGTAGTAATCGTTTTTGGACTTGGTTTGTAGAGTGTTGTTTTAGTAACAATCATTTTGTCATGGTAGATTGCTCCATGTATAGGTGTATGTTTTTGTGACTGTTTAGTGGTATTACACTGTCATACGGAGGTGAGGGGTTTTTGAAAAAGTAAAATTTTGTCATTGGTGATTTTTCATTGGTGCATGACTGCTGAGGCAGTTATATAGATATACGTGTCATCTATTGGAATATATTCTTGAAAAGTTAGTGACAGTAGCAGAATGATTTTCTCTGTAAAAAACACATCAATGGCCGCAAGTTTCACAATGAGGCGTGAAAAATGTCATGTGAACCCAGCCCTACTTAGCAAATACACAAAGGGGCCTGGCCCCTCGGATGTTTTAGGACCTAGCAACGCACCTGCGGCCTTGCTTTCCTGTGAATTTGGTATTGTGCTGTTTACTTTGTACCTGACCTCGTCTGTTTTACTTACCTCGTCTTGTCTTCTGATTTTGTAACACGCTCCCGTGTCGTGTGTTTGACCTCGGGGCCCCCATGTTTATACGTTATCCCTCCCCCCCCCTGGTTCTGATTTGGTGGCTCTTGCGGCGTTTTCCCGTTTGGTATTGACCCGGACTGTCTGACATTTTCTACTACTTTCCTGACGGCCCCCCGCACTCTAGCAGCGGCAGGAAATGTCGCCCAGTTGCCGTCTGCCGTCTAGTCAGCACGCCAAGTAGGCAGGACATGGGCTGGGTTCCAGTCAGGGCTCACTGTACATCCCTTGACGTGACAACCTTTGCTATTTCTTTTGACCTTCTACCCATTCAGATGCGACACATGTCCTAAAATAGAGAAGATGATAAGCCCATGGCTGTCTTAACATCATTATGGGCCTTCTTGCAGAGCCTGCCACTGGGCCCCATCCCACCATCACAAACCAAGCACAGGTATAAACATACATATATCGATACAAACTTATAACCTACAACACTGCCATATAGAGATCACATAGTGGGCAGACACAACTTGCGTCATCACCGTATGACAGTAACTACAGGCATGATCTAACAGAGAGCAAAATAACCCCTTGACAACAAGACGTCAAATCCCTGGATCATTCTTTCTCTGAATCATTCTTTTTCCCTTCTCATCTCCCTCCATCTTCCAACCGTCATGAACGACTTATCCCGCCACAACTTATCCCTGCAGAATTTACCATCACAAACATCTTAGACTTCTCACTTTATCAGAACTTCGCCACAAATTCCAACCTCTGTTAATTGGCGCCCTCATTAAGTATATAGGTAGTAATGTTGCCCACTAATTAAGTAGGTAGGTATCTAACCCCAGTAGGTAGGTATACAGTACACCGTAGGTAGAAATCAATGCATGCCCCTTTTGGTAAGGTTTAACAGCCCCTCAGTATGAAAGATATATAACCCCGATGTAGGTAAAGGTCCCCCTTGTTAATTTATATAGCCCTGTTGGATAAATGGTTCCAGTAGATATAGATCCCCCTTTTATATAGCCCCCTGTAGGATATAGCCCCTTTAATATATCCCCTGTAGTATATGGCCTCCTTTTAGTATTTTCCCCTCTATATAGGTCCCCTTTATATAGGACCCCCTTTAGTATATCCTTTCCCATTTAATATGGCCCCCTTTAGCCAATTGCCCAGAAATATTGCCACCTTTTAGAGTATTGCCCCCCTTTAGAATATTGGCCCAAATGCTGCCCCCTTAGAGTAACTATGCCCCTTAGAATATTCAAACTTAGAATACTGTCCCTTAGAAATTTCCCAGTATATTGCCCCCATTAGAATATTGCCCAGAATTTATTGCCCCTAAGAATATTGCCCTATTGAAAATTGCCCCATTTTGAATGATTGCCCCCTTTAAGAATATTGCCCAGTAATACTGCCCCCTTAGAATACTGCCCGCCCCCTTCATAATAATGCCCAGAATATTGCCCCCTTTAGAAAATTGCTCCCATAGAATATTGCCATCCTATTGATATATTGCCTCCTTTAGAATATTGTTCAGAATATTTCCCCCTTTAGAATATTGGCCCAGAATACTTGACCCTTAGAATATTGCCCCCCTTATAGGAATGATAGTCGCGCAGATATTGTCCCCTTTAGAATACTGCCCCCCTTTTGAATATGCCCGGAATACTGACTAATCCCCTAGAATATTGCCCCTCTTAGAGAATATTGCCCAGAATATTGCCCCCTTTAGAATACTGCCCCCCTAGAATATTGCCCCCTTGTTGAATATTGCCCAAAATATACATTATATTCTTACATAATAAAAAAAAGTAATAACAGCACCGCTCCTTACCTCTCCGCGCCCCTGCAGAGGTCCGCGCTCCAGAGTCTTGTATCCGGCGTGAGCGGGCGTGACATCAATCACCGAGGCTTACGCAGGACATTGCTTCGGGATTTCCCTATGCCTACAGACCTAATTTCTACTACGTGGCTTGCGAGTCCTAGGGAAATACAGCGCGCAGGAAGATAATGACAGTTTGTCTCCTGCACCACTTAAAAGTCGCGGCGGGTCTGGCGCCTCCTGCAGACCAACTCGCTGCCGGCCCGAAACCACTGCAGGGGCTGACTAGACTCCCACTGGGCATGGTAAGGCAGCTGCCATGTGTAGGGCCCCCTGAGCACGTGGGGGCACCCATGCAACTGCCTACCCGGCCCAATGGAAAAAACAGAGCCCTTAGTTAAGCTACGCCAGGAAACCTCTGCAGGGTGCTTATCACCCTAAGGATTTGGCTTATTTTAATCCAATAAACTAATTCTTCTTCCACCAAACTCTGGTGTTGCAAGAAATCAGGATACCCCTCTCCACGATTAGATGGTGGCTGGTCCTGCAAAAAGTAGCCCTGTTTTGCCCAACATTGATCTAATGTTTATAGTGTAACATAAAAGCTTTTTCTCATTACAATTATTACTTTTAACCATGAAGGAAAAGTAAATGAAGTTTATTACCACATACATTGCTGTTTTTTATTTATCTTTGTTTCAGGAATTAAGAAGATTTTAATCTACTGTAGTCTTACACCAAGTTTCTCCAGGGTTTACTGACCCCCTCTCCCTCCTCTTCCTCTTATCTGATTTATCGAAAGCTGTTTCCAGGCAGTCAAACTGACCAAGAAGATCACTCCTGTTGAATTTATCTCAACACGAGAAGCTTGTTTTTTTATTTTATTTAAGTTAATGACACAGCTGTAAACCTTAGAGCTCTGTAGCCTTGTGCGCTACATTTACCAACCACCATATCATGTCATTGTAACAGGAATAGCAAGGGATAGCAGAGCTAATAATCACTAGCCTGACCAGGATGTAATGATCCTGAAGCTGGCTGTGACTTTGTGAAGCAGCATAGTAAGACAACCCCTTTAATTACCCCTTCTTGCACCTCCCTACTTGCCACCTGATCATTCATTCTGAATTTCCTTCCTGATAAAATCCGTACACAAGAGGATAATAAAAGATGATTTAGACCTACACTGATAGATCCGTCTTCCTTTACCTTAATGTATCCTTCCTTCATCTTCACCAAGACATAGTAAACAATCAATTCAAGCGTGAAACTTAAAATACAAGAAATACTATCTCACATGAATTACGCTCTACAACAAAAAAAAAAATTTCCAGGCTAGATCTCTTTAATGTTAACTCTTTGTTGACTGAAAAAAAAGATGGCAAGAAATGTCTATATTAAAGGCGGCAGTCAGGAGTTTAAAATGCAATAGTTGATCAGTTCCTGGAGCTACTACTGCATTTATTGTCTTTTGATCTTGTTGATTGACAGATTTTTTAGATCATATATTTAGAACAGAGTAATGATCTATGATTAGAGATTAGCCTAAGTGTCTATGGTAGTCTTGACACTCCCCCTGCCTCCAGGCTTCCCAGTAACTCTGCCTTCCTGAGAATGGAAGCTTTAATAAACAAAAAGTCTATTACAGGCTCACCAGGAGAATTCATGCAAAAAGGACTGATATCCAGTACAGGGCCATGGCAGAGATGATTATTAAACTGCATGACGGAAAAGATGATTTTCAGCTAACATCCCTCTTATAGCTGAGAATAATAATGCCTTAGTAAGCAGAGCCTGGAGAATGTCTTTAAAGGAATCTGTAATAATTATATGCTACAGTGCGATCTAGAAAAATGATGCAAGAATTAACTTAACCTGAATTACAATTTGTGTTGGCTAATCACTGAATGATTAAAGGTGTTGTCTCACTACATTGATTCATCATCCTGTTTTCTTGGTTTCATTTTGAATTCAGGGTGGTTTACTGGGCTTCTATTAGGCTGCAGTAGAAAGCCAGGTCTGTAGCTATAGCAACCAGCGCTGGCACGCCTAATCAGGCAGATCAAACAGGTCTGTAGGCTAAAGCGAACTGAGAGCGGATGCAGCCCATACAAGAGGGGATACCTCGGAACTGGTAGACACAGATAATGGACACATATTACAAAGTAACTTGTTTGTTGACAAGATCTTTAACATAAAAAGCAATCCTTTTGTAGTGAGGACAACCCCTATTAAGTGGCTTGCAGATTTGTACAATTTTCCGCTTAAATGTTTGTTTTCCAACCCTTTTCTTGGCCTTCCAGACTGGATCTAGCACTGCATACAATTGCATATCAATGCCAGCATGTTGCGATAAGACAAAACCATTGGTCACATTAAAGTACATTAACATGGAAACATAACACAACCACATATTTTTACTTAGCGCCTTTAACCACATTGTGGTTTTTATTAAAATAATGGTAGTAGTGTCAAAATTGTCTGCTTCTTTGCATGTAATTCTATTAATGCTATAACCATTTATGAATTCTATTCCCTAAGAGATGGCAGGGGTCCTGAATGTGTATTCCCATCTACACTAAATTAGCCATCACACTTATGCAAAGGTAATTAAGCAACTCACCGAATACATTTCTGTCTCTATGGTAAATACACAATAACATTTTTAATCTTGGCAACATGTAAGCTTTTCTTTCTAACTAGAACTTCCACTCATGACAATACCCTGACCACCCACAAACCACAATCCCCGTAGCCCACAATTGCTCTTTTTTCTGTCCTTTCTTCTAGTTTTCAATATTTATAGCCAAATACCTGCAATAATGTGGTCAAATTTCATTTTTTGTCTAAACCCCTCCATTACCATTAGAGCCCCGCTAGAATATGATATAGCAGAGTTCTGAAAGTAAGTCAATGCTTGCATAAAACTGTCTACAACTGCACAAAGAAATAGGAGCCTTAACACCACTTGAAGAGCAGGTTCTGTGAAAACACCCAATGGAAAACCCTGCTTAAATTGACAACCATTTACTGTAGCAGTTAAACGTCCATAAGTAAATATCTCCAAAAATACATATTTGTAAAAAAAAACCCACAAAAACACATCTGCATACTAAGGCATTTAAATATACTTACACCTCTTTACACGTTTTTCTATTCGGCTTGATAAAGATATAGTACTCAGATCACAGCTCAGTTATTATAGCATTAGATTAATAACGAATTATTTAGTGGACAGTACTCATAATCATAATTTCACATCCAGATACGGGAGTACCGCTGGCACTGGCATTGCGTTAGTGAAGATTTTACCCCAAAGCAACCATCAAGCTCCGACTTCATTTTTCCAAGAGCACTAAATGAAATGAAAGGGGGACTTTGATTGTTTGCTATGTCGCAACAAAATGAGTTTTAGAGCCTTGATAATTATCATACAAGTGGCCCCTAATTTTTGATGAAAGGATGAACTGTTTCTTCTAGTAATTCATATCTCCCACTTTCCATTATCTTGAAGGGATAGTCCCCTATTTTTAACCCATGTCCCTCTTCCCTCTTAGTTCTTTTCATTTGGAAAATAGATTTGCTCAATAAACTGACTATTCATGCTTTACACAAAAATATCTGATTTCTTCCTCGCTGTATACTTACATAACAACTTACGTAATATTTCATAATTGGGTACAATGCAAATCTGAAAATGTGTCCCTTTTTGGCTGTCTAAAAAGTTGGCATGTATGTGTTTAGGCGTGTTAGAGCATGTCTGTTTGTGAGATGTCATGTGATTGGTATTGGTTGGAGCATGACCTGATGTGTCCCTCTTTGCAATCTCTAAAAGATGGGAGGTATGGTACATGTTTTATAGTGATCCGTACACAAACAGATATAGAGATTATATCAAAATTAGTAACTGCAATACAGTTTGCTAAAAGGAGGTGAACCTTTTAAATTACTTTTTGATTTCTGCATTCATTACTAGATTAGATGTACATTGGTGGGCCAATAAGTATTGGCACCGACCTGCAATTTCTGTCAGATAATACTCAGATTCTTCCTGAAAATGATTGCCATCACAAATTCTTTGGTATTATATATCTTCATTTAATTTGTCTTCAATGGAAAACCACAAAAAGAATTGTCATACAGTCCCACATTGGATATAATTCCACACCACACAGATAAAAAAGGGGGTGGACAAAGTATTGGCACTGTTTGAAAAATCAGTGATGCTTCTCTAGTTTGTGTAATTAACCAGCACCTGTAACTTACCTGTGGCATCGCCTAACATGGTGTTGGCAATAACTAAATCACAACAGCCATTGACATGGATAAAGTTGACTCAACCTCTGTCCTGTGTCCTTGTGTACCACTTGAAGCATGGAGAAAAGAAAGAAGACCAAAGAACTGACTGAGGACTTGAGAATCTCAAATTGTGAGGAAGACATGAAGCAATCTCAAGGCTTCAAGTACATCCCCAAAGACCAGAATGTTCCTCGTTCTAGCCTGTTGCGCAGTTCAACAAGAGTTTAAAAGCCCATGGCACTGTGGCTAACCTCCCTAGATGTGGACGGAAAAGAAAAATTTGACGAGAGATTTCAACGCAAGATTGTCGTATGGTGGATAATAACCTCGACTAGCAATCGCAAACAAGTTCAAACTGCCCTGCAGTCCGAGGTGCAACAGTGTCAACCCGTTACAATCCGTCGCAGTTCTGAATGAAAAGGGACTGTAAGATAGGATACCCATAAGACCCCACTACTTACCCCGAACATAAAAAAGCCAGGCTGAGTTTGCCTAAAATGTTTTTGGAAGAATGTTGTCTTTTCAATGATACAAAGTAGAGCTTTTTGGAAAAGGCATCACATAGAGTTTCACAGAAAAAAAGAGGCATTCAAAGAAAGAACATGGTCCCCTACAGTCAAACATGGCGGAGGTTCCCTGATGTTTTGGGGTTGCTTTGCTGCCTTTGCACTGGACTGCTTGACGTGTGCATGGCATAATGAATACTCCAACAATTTTGCAGTATAATGTAGGCCCAGTTTTGAGAACAGCGGGTCTCCCTCAGAAGGTCATGGGTCTTTCAGCAGGAACATGACCCCAAACACACTTCAAAAAGCACTAAAAAATGGTTTGATAGAAATGCACCGAGACTTCTAAAGTGGGCCAGCAATGAGTCCAGCCCTGAATCCATAGAACACCCCTGTGGGAGAGATCGTCAAAATGGCAGTTTGGAGAAGGCACCCTTTAAATCTCAGGACTGGAGCAGTGTTGCCAAAGGCAATGTCACACTGCATCATAGAAAAAAAACGGCCCCAAAACGGCCGTTCTTCTCTGATGCAGGACCGCTGCGGCTTTTTCACCTTTGGTGCAAAAGCGCGGCCGCTACTCGTTTTCCCATGGATGTCCCCCCATAAATAGTAAATTGTATGGAAGACGTCCAAGAAGACGATAAGCATTCGGCGATTTTAGATACAACATGTTGTTATAATAGCGCCGCTGCCGAAAGACGGGCAGAGAAAAGACGAGCTGTGAAGACAGCAACTCGACTTTTCTTAATGCCAACTACTAGGGGCCTGCGCTACGATCGTATCTGCGGCTCTTTTTCTAAAAAACAAATAGCGCACTCGCTAGAGATTACGCGATATCGTAAACTATTGTGGACAGTTGTGGAACATACAAGAAATCATGCCCAACAGAAACCTCAACAATTGCATAAACCATGACTATCACGAGACAGAGCAATTGCGATAAAGAAACTTAATGAAAGTCATTACCTGGAAGCGGATTGTTTGCAGCGTTTTATTTTAATTTGGCAAACTACAGGAGGTTCTGCTACTACCCAATTATCTAATGGCTGACTCGGTGGCCAACTCAGACTTTATTTGTCCGAAGTCCCCAGATTTATGAGTTTTGTTTATGATAATATCAATCAATGACATATTATGTCGCTCGAGCGTGACTCTTATTTACTAGATTACACTCACGTATGTGTTTATATTTGCTCTGACCATTGCAAGCACAAAAATAAATGAGAATATAATTTCCCAAAGCAAATATGTGATTGCAAATCAATTTTTCCTAGAGGTACAGTGATCGCAAACGCAGGTCTATTCAATACCTGACAGAACTATGCAGCGAGGTTCACGCCACACACTTGAACTTTCTCTGATGAGTGCGCGCCCACACCCATTTAGAAGCTATCACTTCTAAACGTAAAATGCGCGCCACAAACTTCATAAAACCAGTACCAAACATATAGTATCAACATACGATAGCTTAAACTAGTAATACCAACACCAAATAGACATTCTTTACACAGATTCACATGTACTACTTAATGTCTCTCACTTAGACGTATAACCCTTATAATACAGTAACATCAACAGCTTAAAAGCTGAAGTAAAACAACTTCACAAAAGTATATTCTAAGATCTCTCTCCTAACACATCGGAATGCCTTTGTTGCCATATATAAATAAAAAAGGCACAACACAAGACCCTCTGAAGATTACCTGATACACCTAACGGTCTTTATTTTCTTCTCCAGCAAAGGACCATTGCTCAATTGGTTTTAAAGACTATGCCTACAACAAATAAACAACTATCATAAACATCGAAGATTAGCTGTTCTGAAGCCGTTTTTTATCGACAAAAAGCGTTTAAATCGGCAGGGTTTATGGTGATCGAAAATTCTCCAGATCATGGCGAAAATTAAGGTTAAAAATCTGTGCATCATCTATTAAGAATCGCGCCTTTTTCCGGCGCTTCCCTGTAATTTTTGTTGGCGGGCCACAAATCAGATTACAGAATAGAGCAGGGTGAGATGTTTGTGCGAACGTCCATGACTTGGGATGGTGTGAAGGTTACGATTTGGCTTGGAAAGATCACATGTCCTCGTTATACATCGAACAGCGATTCCTGTTTCATTCTAGCCTCAGTGTCTCTCAGCCGGCTCATAGGTAAGGACCTGCGTTTCTCCTGTGGCCAAACAGCTCAGCGAAATTTATCTATTTCCTGCACAGCAGAAACCTCTTACTATTAGCTGTTATCCTTCCAAATTAGTTAGCATTTGGGATTTAACATTTTATGTAGTTAGCTAGAGAATTTTTAAAAGCAGAATCAACCACTTAAATTCACGCGGTGGGAAGCGGGGCAGGGGGGGAGGGCCCGCGAGCGAACACAGACAAGCTCTAATCTTAAAGAACACTGGATAAAGTTCACCAAGACATAGAGTAGACATTGTAGTGGAATATCTTATTATTAACAGTTTGCTATTGAAATATATTCCTTGATATTGGGCATCCGAACTTTTATTGGAAAACAAAATTTCTAGTAAAAGGGGAGGTCCCCCCTTTTTTTAGCTCAAAACTCCACTTTTTTTTAACAGTATACATTTTTAATAGTGGGTTTAATTTTAAAAACCCTTACACCTTTTACTTTGAAAATACCCCCCTTTCACTTAAATTAAAACCCGCAAACTTTTAAAAAAAAAAAATAGCACAAAGGTTTTTTTTTTTGCCAAAAAAACCGTGAAACGTACAAAAAAAATCACCCGTTTTCTGTTTTTTTTGACTTTTTTCGCACCCAGCACTGTTCATTGACGCACAAATTACTAAATCCCTTTAAAAAAGCAATTCTAAAATTTACCACAGGGGAAAATTTAAAGGTGCAAAAAATACCGTTTTTTTATATCAAAACATAACATTTTCGTGTTTTTTGACTCTTGCGCACCCACACCCGGGTTTATTGAAAGCACACTTTGTAAACTTAAAACCCGCAAAATTTTATATTCACCACAGGGGAATTTAAAGGGGCAATAAATAAAGTTTATTATTTCAAAAAATAACATTTACGTTTTTTTTTGACTTTTTGGCGGGACCCCCGCACTGGTTTATTTAAAGCAGCATCTTTCTAAATCTTTAAAACAGCAATTTTTATTCACCACAGGGGAAATTTAAAGGTGCAAAAAAAAACAGTATATTATATCAAAACATAACAGTTTCTGGTTTTTTTGACTTTTGTCACCCAACATTGTTTTATTGACCGCAGCACTACGAAATCTTTAAAAAAAAGCAATTTTTATATTCCCCCACATGAATTTTAAAGGTGCAAAAAATACCCTTTATTATTTCAAAACATAAAATTTACGTGTTTTTTTTACTTTTTTTCGCACCCAAAACCCCCGTTCATTAACGCAGGGATCTACGTAAATCTTAAAACAGCAATTCCTATAATTTAAATCACAGGTGGAATTAAAGGGGCAAAAAATAACCGTTTTTAAAATCAAACATAACAGTTTTCGTGTTTTTTTGACGTTTTGCCCCACCCCGCACCCGTTTTTTTGAACCCGCATCTATGTAAAAACTTTAAAAAAAAAGCAATTCTAAAATTCCCCCACAGGGGAATTGGGAAAGGGGCAAAAAAATACCGTTTTTTTTATATCAAAACATAACAGTTTTTCGTGTTTTTTTTACTTTTTTTCGCACCCAGC